>PVJI01011369.1:0-56355 GCA_004026765.1 Micronycteris hirsuta | reverse complement strand
TACCTCATATAACTCCCTTCAACATTTCATACAATAAAGGCTGGGTGGTGATGAACTTCTTGAACTTGACCTTATCTGCAAAGCACTTTCTCTGCCCTTCCATTCTAAATGAAATCTTTGCTGGGTAGAGTATTCTTGGATGTAGGTCCTTGCCTTTCATGACTTGGAACACCTCTGTCCAGCCCCTTCTTGCCTGCAACGTCTCCTTTGAGAAATCAGCTGACAGTCTTATGGGGATTCCTTTGTAGGTAACTGTCTCCTTTCCTCTCGCTGCTCCCAGGATCCTTTCCTTATCTTTGACCTTGGGCAATGTAATTATGATGTGTCTTGGTGTGTTCCTCTTTGGGTCCAACTTCTTTGGGACTCTCTGAGCTTCCTGGACTTCCCGCAAGTCTATTTCCTTCACCAGCTTCGGGAAATTCTCCATCATTATGTGTTCAAATATTTTTTCAATTCCTTGGATTTCTTCTTCTCCTTCTGGCAGCCCTGTGATCCGTATGTTTGGACGTTTGCAGATGTCTTGGAGGTTTATGAGCCCCTCCTCCATTTTTTGAATTCTTGTTGCTTCCTTCTTTTCTGGTTGGATGTTTTTTTCTTTCTGCTGTTCCACTCTATTGATTTGAGTCCCAGTTTCCTTATCTCTATTGGTTCCCTGCAGATCTCTCCTCATTTGTTCAAGCAAGTTCGTTAATTTTTTCGTCAAATTCTGAAAGCATCCTTATTACAAGGGATTTGAACTGTGCATCTGATAGGTTGGCTATCTCTTGGTCAGTTAGCTCTGGGGTTTTGATCTGTCCCTTTCTTTGGGCCATTTTTTCCCCCTCGGTGCACCTGTTACTGTAAGGGGGGCGGAGTCTTGGGGATCCCCTGTGCAGGGAAGTTCCCGGTAGTTGTGCTGGGACCGTAGCCTCTGGGGGCGGGGCCTGAGCACACAATGGCGCCTTCTCCGCTCTCCGCACCCACACCGCCTCCTGCAAGCACTTCGGGCCCCTCTGCGCTGGCTCCGGGGGTCACTCTGGGGTCGGTGGACGGGCTTCACAGCTCCAATCCCCCGAGGGTCTCCCCAGCGAACTTTCCTGTGAGGCCCAGCGTTCCTCTGGCCGCGGACTCCACCCCCTCACTTGCTCTCGATCTGCACCATTGAGTTGCGCCCCGCCTTCCCCCAGGTTCTCTCTGCACACGAATGCAGACCTGCTGAGTCCACCGGTCTCTCGGCCCCACTGGGTCTGGATGAGCAGGGCACAGACCGAGCTGCAGTCGGTCCCCGTCTGGGTGTGCTTCAGCCCCGCGGGGGCCGCCCCTCCAACCGCGGACCTGCCGTCTGCTCACCTGCTCGCCACGGAGTCGCCGAGCGCTCTCCCTTCGCTCTGCACCTTCTGGCTCACCAAACTTGATGAATGTATCTTCTTTAATTCCTTGGTTGTCGGACTTCCTCTCAATATGATTTTCTGTCAGATCTGGCTGTTTTTGGATGTGTAGATTTCTGTTTTTTTCCCTTTGTTTGGCTGTGCGAGGTGGTATGGTGCATTCACCTATGCCGCCATCTTAGGAAGTCCTGATCTCACCTTTGACTGGATCATAATCAACAAAAGCAGAAAGAAAGCAGAACATAACCAGAGACATTGAAATTAAGAACAGTCTAACAATAGCCGGGGGGAGGGGGAAGGGGAGAAGGGTTTTCAGGAATCATTATGGAGGGCACATGGACGGAACCAAGGGGGAGGAGGGAGGCTGGGGAGGGGGGTGGTGTTGGAGGGGGAGGGAGGAGGGAAAGGGAGAGAATGCAAATAACTGTGATTGAACAACAATAAAATAATTATTAAAAAAAAAAGATTGGTGATTTCCCATTGATTTCTCTGCAGTTTTACTAACTTAATCTGTCCTGTGTGTATTTGGTATATTATATATACAACAGAATTGACCATCTGAAATTATCTCTATTCCTTTAAAATCTAGGCTAGAAAAATTATTGAACACCTAGTAAATAGACAAAACTGTTATAATTTAAAAGGACTTAGGCAAAACTGAGTTTACTAACATCTATGTTTTATTTTTATTTTCTTTTTTTGAATAGTTTCCTGGAAGAAGTTTGTCTTGAGTATACAAGTAAAACTGTTAAGTTACAGAAAGCTAATTTCACTTGTACAATGGACAAACTTGGGATTATGTGAGGGAAAGAACAATTTTTTCAACAGCCTGATTCATAGTCCCCAATCGTTTATGTGTGTGCATGACAAACACAGAAAACCCTTTTCTTTTTCCAGCTCAGTGTGCCACTGAGCAAAGGCTCCCTGGGACATTTTAATGGCTAGGTTATGGGAATAAAAACAAAAATATAAACAACTCTCCTCTTTCATGAAAGAGGAGAGATTACAACTGATGCCACAATAATACAAAGGATTGTAAGTAACTACTATGAAGAACTGTATGTCAAGAAATTTGAAAACCTAGGTGAAATGGACAAATTTCTAGAAAAATATTATCTTCCTAAACTCAATGAAGAAGAAGCAGAAAGCCTGAACAGACAAATAACAGCAGATGAAATTGAAGCACTAATTTAAAAAAAGTCCCGACACACAAAAGCCCTACACTGGATGGTTTCATAGAAAAATTCTATAAAACATTTAAGGAAGAGCTAACCCCTATCCTTCACAGACTATTCAAAAAAAAATCCAAAATGATGGAAGACTCCCAAACTCTTTTTATGAAGCCAGCATCATCCTAATCCCAAAACCACATAAAGACACAACCAAGAACGAAAACTTCAGGACAGTATTGCTGATGAACATAGACACTAAAATCCTCAACAAAATATTGGCAAACCTCATCCAGCAATACATTAAAAAGATCATACACCATGACCAAGTGCGAGTCATCCTAGGGATGTAAGGATGGTACAATAGTCATGAATCAATAAACGTAATGCATCACATAAACAAAAGCAAAGACAAAAATCACATGATCATATCGATAGATGTTGAAAAACATTTGAAAAGGTACAGCCCACATTTAAGATAAAACGCTCAGCAAAGTGGGAATAGAGGGAGCATTCGTCAACATAATAAAGGTCATACATGAGAGACCTACAGCCAACATCACACTCAATGGGCAAAAACTAAAATCTTTCCCACTAAGATCAGGAATGAGACAATTTTGTCGACTATCACCACTTCTATTCAACATAGTATTGAAAGTTTTAGCTATAGCAATCAGACAAGAAAAGGAAATAAAAGGCATCCAAATTGGAAAGGAGGAAACAAAACTGTCATTGTTTGTAGATGAGATGATAGTGTGCAGAAAAAGTCCAATAGACTCACCAAAAAACTACTTGACCTAATAAATGAATTTGGCAAAAAGCAAGATACAAAGTCAATATCTGGAAAGTTTTGTATACCAACAATGAAACATCAGAAACAGAAATCGGGAAAAAATCCATTTGGTATAGCAACAACAACAACAACAACAACAACAAAAACTAGGTATAAACCTAACCAAGGAGGTAAAATACCTATACTAAGGAAACTATACAACACTGAAGAAAGAAATAGAGAAGATATAAACAAATGGAAACATATACCAGGCTCATGGATTGGAAGAATCAACATCATCAAAATGTCCATATTCCCCAAAGCAATTTATAGATTCAATGCAATCCCTATCAAAGTACCAATGGCATATTTCATGGATATAGAAAAAACACTTCAAAAATTTATATGGAACCATAAACATCCCCGAGTATCAGCTGCAATTTTGAGAAAGAAGAGCAAAGCAGGAGGGATCACAATTCCTGATATCAAACTATATTACAAGGCCACTGTAATCAAAACAGCTTGGTATGAGCCCAGAAATAAACCCAAGTCTCTATGGGCAATTAGTCTTTGACAAAGGGGGCAGAAGCATAAAATGGAATAAAAATAACCTCTTCAACAAATGGTGTTGGGAAATCTGGACAGCTACTTGCAAAAAACTGAAACTTGAGAACCAACTTACACCATACACAAAAATAAATTCAAGGTGGATAAAAGACTTAAATATAAGTTGCGACACCATAAAAGTCCTAGAGGAAAACATCGGTAGGAAAATCTCAGACATTCCACTCAGCAATATCTTCAATGATATGTCCCTTAGAGCAAGGGACATAAAGGAAAGAATAAACAAACTGGACCTCATCAAAATAAAAAGCTTCTGCATGGCTAGAGAAAACAATATTAAAATAAAAAGAGAACCAACAGTATGGAAAAACATATTTGCCAATGATACCTCGGACAAGGGTTTGATCTCCAAAATATATAAAGAACTCATACTCCACTCCAGGAAGACAAAAAACCCAATGAAAATATGGGCAAAAGACATGAACAGACACTTCTTGAAAGAGGACATACAGAAAGCCCAGAAACATATGAAAAGATGCTCAACATCATTAGCCATCAGAGAGATGCAAATTAAAACCACAATGAGATACCACCTCACACCAGTCAGAATGGCCATCATCAATAAAGCAACAGATAACTGGTGGAGGGGATGTGGAGAAAGTGGAACCCTACTGCACTGTAGGTGGGAATGCAGACTAGTGCAGCCACTGTGGAAAACAGTATGGAATATCCTCAGAAAAATAAAAATGGAACTGCCTTTTGACCGAGCAATTCCACTACTGGGGTTAGACCCTAAGAGCCCTGAAACACCAATCCAAATGACCTATGCACCCCAATGTTCATAGCAGCATAATATACAATAGTCAAGTGCTGGAAGCAACCTAAGTGCCCATCAGCAAATGAGTGAATCAAGAAACTATGGTACATTTACACAATGGAATTCTACACAGAAGAGAGAAAGAAGGAGCTTATACCCTTTGCAAAAGCATGGATGGAACTGGAAAGCATTATATTTTTTTTATTTAATTTTATTTTTACTTTATTGTTGTTCAATTACAGTTGTCTGCATACTCTCCCCTCCCCTCCCCCTCCAATCCCACCTCCCTTCCCTGCCTCCCCCCTAACCCTTGGTTCTGTCCATGTGTCCTCTATAGTGGTTCCTGAAAACCCATCTCCCCATTGTCCCCTCTCCCCTTTCCCCCTGGCTATTGTTAGATTGTTCTCACCTTTAACCGGAACATAATCAACAAAAGTAAAAAGCAAGCAAAACTTAACCAGAGACATTGAAATTATGGAAAGCATTATGCTAAGTGAAATAAACCAGGTGGTGAGGGACAAATACCATATGATCTCACCTTTAACCGGAACATAATCAACAAAAGAAAAAAGCAAGCAAAATATAACTAGAGATATTGAAATTAAGAACCATCTAACAATAGTCAGAGGGGATAGGGAGGGAATTGTGGGTAGAAGGATTTTCAGGAACTACTCTAAAGGACATATGGACAAAACCAAGGGGAAGGGTGGAAGCAGGGGAGGAAGGTGGGTTTAAATGGGGTGGAGGGAGGGAAGGGGAGAAAATGCAGATAACTGTCATTGAAGAACAATAAAGTAATTTTTAAGAAATGGAGTTAAACTATACACACTGTTATGTCCCTTTCTTTTATTGTAAGATTTAATTTATTTATTTTTAAAGAGAGAGGAAGAGAGGGAGAGAAATATCATGTGCACAAAAGAAACATCAGCCAGCATGCCTTCAAGTGGGGACCTGGCCCAAAACCAAGGCATATTTTCCTGACCTGGAATCAAACCAACAACTTTTTGGTTTGAGACAATGCCCAACCCACTGAGCCATACTGGTCAGGACATATCCCTTTCTTTTTCTCAACCTGATACTTGGCTATCTCCCAATGTCTACATATTCCAATTAGCTTTTCATGGCTGTATAATACTCCTTTATAGAATTATTTCTTCATTTGTATAAGGAGTACCCATGGAAGTTGTTACCAGATTTTGCCATCACAATAAATGCAGTTTGTAAATCTTTGTTCTCTTCTGTAGCTGTAGGATGAATAACTAGAAGTGTTGTTTTGGGGTAACATGTGTTGCCAAGTTATCCTCAATGGTTACACTCATTTTACACTCACACCTAATCTTAATAGCCACATTTTAGCCACACTTTGGTCAACGTTAAATGTTAAGACATTTCAAAATATTTGCCAATTTAATAGGTGAATATGGTATCCAGTTATTTTTATGTTGCATACTTCTGAATTTTTACAAACTCTTCTCAGGCTAATCTACTTAAAGCGTCCAGAATGTAGGTAGAGGTTAGACATTACAAATGAAACCCTTAAGCATGAAGGGAAAAAAGAAAGAATTGTTGTCCTTTAAGAACATTTACTGTAAGGCAATGTACCCAAGCACCCACAGATGGTTATGAGCTTGGCAGCCACCCATAAGCGTTTAGAAACTCCCCTTTTTTCTTCTAAATTGCCACATAGTTTGCCTAGGGTAAAAACAGGGCATTATAAGAGAAGCAATATGCATTAAGCACAATTATAATATGTAGAGTACTTAATGAAAATCAGAAATTACTTGTGACTGGAATATCCTTCTACAGAAATCTTTAGAAAAGGAAAGCTTAAGTTTCTGGGGTAACTGTTAGCCTTAGTGTGGATATGCTTAGAGGTTCAAAGAGCCAAAACACTTTGTCTCTACTTTCTAGTTCTTTAAATATAAAGAAAATTACTTAACAGGACCCTCCTTGTAAACCAATAGATGTTATTAAGAGAAAAAACCTTACAGATTTATAAACAAAGAAAAAATGAAATGTTTAGTTAACATTTATTAATATTATATTTCAACTGTATTCAACATCTTTGAATTACCTATGAACTCACCTAGTTGTGGGCTCACTGCAATGGCATACACGGCAAAAGTAAAGGGGCTACTCAGGTGGCTCCATCTTGGGAAAGACTGCCAAGTCTTTCCCAAGATTATTTTTATTTCTATTTTTGCAGTGAAAGGAAGCCACAGGCATGTGAACACTGGCTCCCCAGCCCAACACCTATTTTTTGCCAGGACATGAAGAGCACTTTCTGAAACTACACCTCTGGAATTTGGGTGGGTTCGAATAGAGATAGGAGGCTTTGGGTGGCTTTTGTGTTTGTTTCCTACCAAGTTCTCCTCCATCTTGGTATTTCTTTCTTCTGAGGGACACTTCGTACTCACCACACTTACTCCCAATCATCCCAAATCACAAATCCAGGTTCATTTTTTAACGACTAATGATGGAAGGCTTGCTTATATTTTTTATTTTTCCCCAGCTATAGTATGCCTATGCCAACAAAAATGAGTGCATTCATTTATTTTTAAAAACCTCCTATAAATCTTCAGTGCCTCTTTGAGTAGAAAATGTTCATACCTTGACTACAAATTACAGCTGTGATCATAACCAGTCAACAAGTACTTTTAGTTCAGACTCATTTTAGATTCAGACAAGCAGGGGAAGGAAACACGAAATTTACAAAGTATCCTTTGAAGGAACTAAATCCTGAATGGAGAAATGGGTGGGAAAACAGTGCCATTTCAAACCAACCCCAATGCTTATGCCACTGGTTCAGAGTTATTTAGGGTGGAGGAGCCAGCTTTGGCAACTATAAAAAGTGGCCACAGGGCAAGAACAACTGAATTGGACTTTCTTGGGCAATAAACTGATTTAGAAAATTAAAGTAAATTAAATATTATTATGTTTTAGATGCATCTGCTTTTACCACAATTATTCAGCATTTATGGGAGAGCTACTTTGAGCATTTAGTCCCATCTCTTCCAGACAGCTATGAAGTTGATTTTACTATAGATTTGGATGCTGTGGGTAATTGGATGACCTAGATATTCAAAATTCACTTCTTGATTTCCATGAAGTGCTACCTGGAAGCTCTGGTTGCAAATTATTTTGTGAATGCAAATCCCAATCCCAAAAGTTTTGTGACCTTTTCTTTTCAGTAATCCTTACATTTGTTGTAATTCTGGTGTAGATATTTTTTTTAGAAGAAAAATGCCACTTTGATCTAATCCTGCAGACTTTTTGAATGCAGACATTTTGCAAATTTGAAACCAGCATTTTCATTTGACGATGGTTTGAGGAATATTTACCAGCATTTATGAAGTCTGCTGGGCTGTGAAGTCTTTGAAAAGTGCAAACACAGAATTACTAAAAAGGCAATTCTTATTGCCAGTGAGGTTCTACTTTGCTAACATTTCAGCTAACCCAACTAAGCCTTTGAAGGGAAAGACTACCACACCCAAGTTCACACCAGAATGAGCCTTAGGGATCACCTCACTGGAGTCCAGAGGGAGGGAAGCTTTCAAGTTTGATTCAAAGGTATAGTAGAATCATCATTCTGTTTCTCTTGTCTTTCTGTTTCTCTTGTCTTTCTCTGCGTGGTCAGCCTCATAGAGGACTACAAATACCTCCTAGCAATTCTCATGATTGTAAACTTCTTCCACCACATCAAGGAGAGAGAATGAAGACATCTTATCAGCAAAACCAAGAAGAATTTCCTTTGATACCCCCAGTGCATGTTCACTGAGGTTCATTTTGAATGCAGAGCTCACCCTTAAATTCATACTTGTGTCCAGGGGTGAAGTTGAGCTAATTAGCTCAGGCATGATGTCCAAGACACTTACCACAGCCAGGGGCAAGCAATAGCATCCCCCAAATGCAAGGACCACATGGAAAATGTATGAATGCCTAAGATATAGAGTTACCAAGAACCAACCAGAAAAAGGGGAAATAGATGTTTTGGAGCCTGCTTATCTCAAAAGGAGAGGTCTGAGTAGTCACAGAGTAGCCAGGGTTACTAATAGCCCTAGGGTCCTCTCAAACCTAAGCAGGTGGCCTAGTGGCCAGTTGACTTCTGGGGCTGTGTTGGCAAAGTTATGACTACTTTAAAAGGAGGGCTTCCTGAAGCCCCTGTCCACCACTGGGTCAACTGTAGAACTGTCCCTGTCACCCTTTCTCTAGCTAAGACCAAAGCTGTCCCTAAGAACCAGGGGCAGGTCAGTGCTGGAAGATTGTTTTTCATAGGCCCTAGTTGTGTGGCCTTCTCCATAGGCCAGCTCACCACATTCCAGCTTCTTCATACCAGTCAGGGAGAGCCTCTGACCTCAATAAGGGCTCAAGTCACATTTTAAGACCTCACCTGATGGAGTCAGGCTCACCTGGGATTACCTTCCTTTGATTAATGCAAAGTCAGCTAGTTGAGGACCTTAATAACATCTACAAAATCTCTTGCCCTTTAGCCAATTATTTTTGCTAAATCAAGTCAAAGGTCCTATCCAAGAGAGGACTCTGTAAGTCATGAATACCAGCACATGGGAGTTATAGGGGAGACCTTAGAATTCTGCCACCTTGGGCTGCATTTTTCTCTCTTTACCCACACCCTCCTCAAATAGTACACCTGTTAAATGTTTCACATGCACTACCAGCATAATATACCAAATTGGTAAGGTGCTGCTTGTATCCGTGAAAATTAGAATCCAGAGAGAAACTGCTTTCTGTCCACCTTTGAGTATTTGTGTTCCACCACCCTGTGGGCCCTTACAGTGGGCCAATAGGACAATGAAATATTTCAGTGCAAATTCAGTTACCCCGTCACTATATTTGACTGTGCCATCACTGATAGATAACAGCAGGACAGCTGTTACTATGTTACCACCTCACTGACCCACAAATTTCCTACCAACAACACTATCTTGATTCTCAATTGCTGCTTTCTGAACCTGAGTTCTATTATAAATATGCAAATGATTTGCAGTCAGCAAAACCAATGAGGGTCATCCCAGCCAGCCTCAGAAAAAGGCAGAGCCCGGCTGGTGTAGCTCAGTGGATTGAGCGCGGGCTGGAAACCAGAGGGTCCCAGTTCAATTCCCAATCAGGGCACGTGCCTGGGTTGCGAGCCAGGTCCCTAATGAGGGCCATGTGAGAGGCAACCATACATTGCTCTTTCTCCATCCCTTCTCCTCTCTCTGAAAATAAATAAATAAAATCTTTAAAAAAAATAAAAAGGCAGAGACCACCAGCTTTTCATGCTTCCAAATTTGGCAGGGGGCAGCACAATAAAGATGGTCAAACCATGTAAATTTATTTATTCACCTATGGATGGGGACTAGGGGGGAAAGAAAGTTGCCAAATCTTGGGTGTCTTCGCAGGCTCTATCTTGCCCTCTTCTCACTTGCTCTGTGCCTAGAATGTTACAGTGTCCATCCATTTTCCTATTTCTACTACATCATTCTACACCCTGGATGTTTCTATCAGGTTAATCTACCACTTTAATCATTGTGACTTCTCACCTTAAAAAAACTTACATTACTCCCCATTCCTCATTGAATAAAATCTGTGCTTTTGGGCCTGGCATTCAGGCCTAAAGCACTCTAACCAGAGTCTGACCTTCCTGCCCCA
This sequence comes from Micronycteris hirsuta, assembly GCA_004026765.1. Classification (NCBI taxonomy): domain Eukaryota; kingdom Metazoa; phylum Chordata; class Mammalia; order Chiroptera; family Phyllostomidae; genus Micronycteris; species Micronycteris hirsuta. Next base: position 46,017 of record PVJI01011369.1, on the reverse strand, counting down.
CCTCTCTGTGCCCTGCCCATATTCTCATCCTACTGTCTAATCACTGTTTCCAGAATATATCTTGACCTCCCTGCCTCCACATTATTGGTCATGCCATTCCTCCTAAATGGGATATTTTCCCACCTCATCCATCCAAATTCAGTTTAAATGCCACCTCCCACACCTTTCCCTCTGAACCACTCCAGTAATTTTTATGCTTCTTATTTGCTTTCCCAGATCACCTTGTGCTGGGGGAATTTACATGTATGCCCAGTCCTTTAGGACAATGACTGGGTCACCTGTCATAGCCACCTGAGTATCTGCCATGCTCCATACACAGAAAACACTCAGTAAATATTTGTTGGATGAGTGAGCAAGAAGAATTTACAACTCTAAGTCATATCTAACTTATTAGATTACAATGTGGATTCATCATTTACTAAAAAGAAGGACTTACATGTATTTAATATATATATTCAGTCATGTGCTGCATAACGATGTTTTGGCCAAGGATGAATTGTATATATGATAGGATTATAATAGAACTAAACAATTCCTCTTGCCTAGCAATATCTTAATGTTAGGAATGAGGCCCCCACCATGGTGGTTCAGGGGCTTTCTCCTGGGGCTTGTCCAGGCCAACAGTACAGAACTTTGGTGGGAAAAAAGCAGGGATGAGGGTCCTACTTACTTATGCTATGTCTCAATTGTGTTTAGGCCATCCAAACTCACTGAAGATTTCAAGATTATTTTTGTTTTTTCAGCTGTTGGTCACATAATCAGGAACTCTCCTATGGACTGTACTTGTGATATAAGTATTTGTAAAGCTTTGTTCACCCTGTTTCCTTTTTCCCAATAATCTTGCATAACAACCCAGTCCTTAATGGCAGATAATGTGCTTAATGTGAGCCACTCAAAAGTTACTGACTGGGCTATATTTGGCTCCTGTTACAATGCCAGTTGATTGAACTCTATAAGAGTGACTTCTGGTAATCAGTTAGGAACATGAAGCAGGCTGGTCATTGGGTAACTTCATAGCCATCTTAACATTGTCATAGTGTTTCAAGACATTACTCACATGTTTGTGGTGATTTTTAAATAAGCAAACCTACTGTGTCCCTTGTAATCTAAAAGTACAGTGCACACAATTATATACAGTAAATAATACTTGATAATGATAATAAATGACTCTGTTACTGATTTATGTGTTTACTATGCTACATTTTTATCAGTATTTTAGAGAGCACTCTTTCTACTTGTTAAAAAAAGTTTGCTATAAAACAACATGCTGTGTTATGCCAGTAGTAGCCTCATACCTTTCAGGTCGACTGAGTCTCTTAGGGGCATCGTTATGTCTCTGTTTTGTTTTTTGTTTTGTTTTTTTAATGTATTTATTTTTAGAGAAAGGGGAATGGTGGGAGAAAGAAAGGCATAAAAACGACAATGTGGGAGAGAAACATTGATTGGTTGCCTCTAGCACTGCCCCCAACCCAACCCATGTGCCTTGACCAGGAATTGAACCAGCAACCCCTCAGTTTGCAGGACAATGCCCAGTCAGCTGAGCCACACCAGTCAGGGCATCATTGTCTCTTGTGGTTGATTTAATCTCATGCTGTTTTGTACAGTAACAGGCAGTACAGCCTTGCAGTCTAGGAACAACAGCCTATCCCATATAGCTGAAATGTGTAGGCTGTCTCATATAGGTATATGTTAGTACACTCTATGATGTTCATATCATGATGGAATACCTAATGAAGCATTTCTCAGAGTGTATCCTCATCATTAAGAGGCACATGACTGTTAGTATATACAGGCATATGTCAGAGTATTTAGGGTTTGTTCCAGACCACTGCTGATGGAAGGTCTTGAATTCAATTTGTAAAAATTACAATATCTGTGAAGTGCAATAAAATGAGGTATGCCTGTATGTTACATTTATATTTATTAAAAGATACATACATATATACATATTTGTCATTGTCCTCAATAAATGGTAGCAAGGTTGAATATACAAAAATAAAGATTAAGAAGTTTAAGCAAACTTTAAAATATGTATAACACAATGTCCAATTCTGAGACTTAAATATCAGATTTAATATTATTATTAGGTAAAATATGGGTGTATGTATAAGTCAAAGTCTAGAAGAACAAACGTAAATTAAGTGGTTTTGTGTTGGAGTAATGAGATTTAGTTTATTGTTAAATAGATTAAATGATACTGTAACAGGAGTGGCATTATACGGTACTATTCCCATGTACCCAGAAAAAAAGGTGTTTTTTTTTTTCCTATAATTGAACTCAAGTCTGAAGTCCCTCTCACTTGCATTCCTTCTGAAGGTGGTAGGACAAGGAACCTGAACAAAAGTGATAATTAAAAGTCATACAGTCTCCTCTATTTAAGCAGTCTCTGTCAGCTAATTATCACATTTATTCAAAAGCCACGTTTCCACCAGAGCAGTTTGTTCCTCTCCTTCTGCCTCTTCAAGAAGATTCCAGTTTCAAGACATCCTTACATATCCTCAGGTGATGGGGGAGGCCCTTGATCCCATACTGGAACTCCTCTAGGTCTAAGTAATCCCTAGGTGAGGAACTTCTCTTACTTGATCTAGCCATTAGCTCCAGGTGCTACCATGGAGTGTTGGCCCTGCCCGGTTCTTCTGGTGGACTGGGGAGTTCCCCGTGCTAGAGTATCTGCAGAGCATGTATCTGGAGCCAGGCAGGGGGCACGCTAGTGCCACATCCAAGAAAGACTAATTCTTACCTCCAGGAGCTGCAGATCCTCTGAGTCCCAGGCATGTTGACCTTCAATCCCTAGTTGAAATCTTCACCAAACAGCCTTTGCAGGAGGAATCCCTCACCCTGGAATCCACAGCAGGCAAGATAGGTATTATGACTCTGTTCACCTGTCCCCTGGGAATGCCTGGTGCCTTCTTCCCATGAAGACAGGAGTGGAAGATAAAACACCAGGTTAAGACTCTCCACTCCAACCACACTTCTTTTCATTCTTCTCTACAGCTTCCCTCCCATGTTGGGAAAAGGGGCATGCAGCCAGAAGTCTTTGGAATCTCAGCAAACACATTCTAGATGTTTTCATACTGCTCCTTCATCCTGGGATTTGACCCTCAGGAGGAATAGTCAAGACCCCACCTATTACTCCAATCCACCTGACCCTCTCAAAAACCAGGGGGCTCTTCCTTCCCGCTTGCTGTTTTCTGGGCAATAGATTAACATCGTGCCCTGCAATCTTCCTTTATCACCATTTATGGTCAATTTTTATGGTCAGAATCTGTCTGCTTTCATTCTTGACATGTAAAAAAAAGATTTGGAGTTTAAAATATCTTTTTCTCTTTCTCCAAAATTTATCTTTTAAAATTATTTCCTTGCTGTGTACTGAAGATAGAGAAGTCTCAAAGCCAATTATTTGCCATTTTATTGTTGACTTTTGGTGCTCAAAGACAGGTCCTCAGAATGGCAAGTTGCCATTGCCTGGGAGCTTGCCGAAATACAGAATCTCAGGCTTCCATAGGTCTTCTGAATCAGAATCTGTCTTTGAATAAAACTCCTCCCACCCCAACCAGGTGACTGGTGTACACAATAAAGTTTAAATAGCATTGGTTTAGAAAAAACTCTTCGATCCTTCCCTTATGGATTAAGTTTCACAATGGATGGATTGAATGAAAGTGTGATTTACAAAGGGACTAGGAAGGTACTGGTTTAATATTTTCAATAATAAGTGTTTGTTCATAGTCATTATTAATAGGTGTGTACCTTTGTAAAAACAAAAACAAGAAAACTTCTTGAGAGATACCAAACCCTTCCCATGTCCTGAAAAACTGTAAATGGTGTATGGGAGGACTTCTCAGATCCTTTCAGCTTGCATCCTTTTATGTCTCTGAGCACAAGTTATGGGCCAAAGCCTCCATCCTCCTACAATATCATATCACCTTCACAAGCTCTGATCACAAAACAGGTGAAGTTCCTGAGGCTCAGTGAAATTCACAACTGACTAAGGATCACCAAGCTCCAAAGAGTTAGAGTTGGGGGCAAAGCTATTTCCAATGACTTTTCCAAGCTGTTGAAAAGGAAAATGACAGTAAAAACTTTGTTTCTATGGTTTTAGAAATAACAACAAGCAGAATAAAAATGCCTGCTTTGAGTCAGAACAATTACCTCTTCTACAAAAACTTGTGTGGGAGAATAGAATGTGCCTCCAACATGTCAACCTCAAATATTAGGATTTCTCACCTCTTATAATGAGGAGGAGGAGGAAGAGGAAGAATAGGGGAAATAGGTATCCAGTTTTATTGGAGGACGTATTAACCATCCTCAAAATAAATATATAATTGTCACCTCTTTCTCCTCCTGGAACTCTCACAGCTCTACAAAGGAAGTTTCTCAGGTACCACATGCCTGTGTTGTAAGTCAGACCACTTCCAAATTTGGTGACAATCCATTCAGTTGTTTCACAACCTGCAGTAGCCATTGTATAAAGAAATCTTATCATATTTTTATAGGTCATGATTAATACCTCTAGCAGGCTTACTGTGAGCAATCGCTGGGTGCATGACAGGCATGAGGTCCACAATGCTTAGAGAAAGGAATAATCATTATCTTCTTTGCGAGAAGAAAAAATTGAGTCTTAGGGAGGCTAAGTAACCTAACCAAGGGTATCCAGTTCAGAGGTGTCAGAACCAGACACTAAAGTCAAGGTCTTGGTTCTGAGGCTCATGATCTTTACCATTACCATCCATCAATTTATCTCCTCAACCAATGAAACCCTTTGGTCTAGGTGACTCGATAGACTGAATGATAAGCCTCAGGGAGGAGCAATTGCTGGCAGAGCCCTGGAGGAAAAGAATGCCCACAAGGGGACTGATAAAGAAACTGTGGGGATAGAGAGGCAGGAAACCCCAGACATCAAAGGCAATGACTAACAGAGAGGACCCTGCTCACCATGTTGACACAGTTGCAGAGTAACGGTGGTACTGATGACTAATGCTAAAATAAAGCTAAGGCTTTCCCCAGCCCTCATTCAGTCTCCTTTTTATATAACCCTTTGAGAAAGAGTGATTTCAATACATGCTAGTGGTGCCCCTTCATCTTTTCTTGTAAAAGTAAAAAACAAAAAAAAAACAACCTCTACCATACCTATTCCAAGCACTGGAATGCTGCAGTTTTAGCATAGACCATGGAACATTTTAATGTAGAATTTCCTACCAATCTGACAGCCAAAGGTGCCCTTCCTGTTCCATTTTCCAGCATATTTTCCCACAAGAAAAAGAAGTGATCCATGCAATTGCCTACATAAAACCAAGAAGGGGATACCGCTAGGTTTTCAAACCCTAGAAAAGAGAGTGTCCTCTACTAAAGAGATTGTTTGAGAGGAGGAATCATCCCCACCACTCACCTCTCAATAACTGCAAACACACCCACACTCCACGAGTTGGTGCAGCCTACTAGCCACTCAACTCATCCCTTCCTGCTCTCAAATCTAGCCAAAACACTGGCCTCTGCTCTGATACCTTACCATTGGTTGCTGTTGAGAACTGATGTCCAATCAGCATGCTGGGAGAACACAGACTCTGCAGCAGACAGCAACCATTTCTTCTGCAAAGACCCCTGGAGAATTCACTATATGGGTTGTTCCTCTGAACATTCCTTTAAACATGCAAACCCTTCAGCACTGCTGTACTGGTGATTGAACAGAATATCAATCAAAGGTTTAGCCCTTTTATGATTAGACCATTAAGTATATAACATCTCAATTGTGTGTGTGTGTGTGTGTGTGTGTGTGTGATTTTTTTAACCAGAGGAAGTTAGGGCTTTTTGTACTTAACTATTTATTTTATTATTACTTATTACTGTTATTATTTAACTTTTAACTTTATTATTTTTTACTGTACTTTTCATTCAGTTTGTACTGTGCTAAATGAGACTAGGAAATGAGAAGTAATCCTTCATATGTTATCTAGATTCAAAAACTAAAATGATTAATGTCTAGAACACAAAATTCAATTATAGGAAGTACCATTAGAATAGTGACAAAAATAAAGAGAGGGTGAAATTTCCAGATAAATTCTGAAGAATCCTTTGACTGATTTAAGGACCCATTAACCTCATGGAGATTTAATCAAAGGCTTTCTGGTGTAAGCAAATCTGAAACTCAGTGAGTAAGAGTTCTTAAAAAGATGGCAGAAATTCTATTAGTAGTTTGTAGAAATGGTCCTAGAAATGGGATGTCCATCCTCACAAGGCAGATATTTGCACAAAAGTGCTAAGGGTAAAATTATAAGAGCTTTCTGATGTGATCTTTACTTTATTTGAGCTCACAGTGTATTATACATTCTGGCCTCCAGAGTTTAGGAAGCAGCTAGACATTCAGTGCTTACTATGAGGATTTTCCATGGCAATATAATTTTATCATGAGTTCCCTTTCACTATAAGTGAATCATCTCACCAGGAAGCAAGGCAACAGTTTACCTTCTATTTAATAGGGAACAAAGTTCACCATTACTCAGTACTTCAGCTGACTCTTTCATACTGTGTTGGAAATGCGTAGTTTTAGAGGGTTTCTGCTCAAATTGGGTATTTCTACCTGTCTTCCTTTAAGTAATAAAAAGAGTTTGTTCTGTGAATATTGCAGTGTAGATAGGACCCTAAAACCCTTTAGTTGACATCAACTTCACTGTTCCTAGATGTTATTCCTAAATGGTAGGGAAACAACATTACTAAATTCTAAGACATTTTTTCTGAGTAGTTTATTTAATAGTTCTAGAAGTAGTTGGCAAAATATAACTTTTGGTGAATGCAGGTAATTAGAATTTGGAAGGTTGATGCTATATTGAAGATGCTGGAGAGCACTCATGGCCTATCCACACTTGGGAATGCAATTCTGAGATCTGGAGCATGTGATAACCTTTAATATTATTATATAGCTACTTGTCTCTTCCTTCCATACCACTCATTCTTGTTTCAAAGAATATTTTTATTTATTTATTTTTAGACAGAGGAGAAGGGAGGGAGAGAGAGAGAGAGAAACATCGATGTGCAAGAATTACACTGATCACTTGCCCCTCACATGCCCCCAACTGGAGACCTGGCCTGCAACCCAGGCATGTGCCATGACTGGGAATCGAACAAGCAACATTTTGGTTCACAGGCCAACACTCAGTCCACTGAACCACACCAGCCAGGGCCACATCACTCATTCTTAAAGATATTATTTGAGAACTAAAACAAAGTCACATTTAAAGCTCACAAGCATTATGAGGCACTTATCAACATTCTCTTTGTTTTATCATTAAGGGGCTGAAGCTCATAGGGAATAAGTCCTCTAAGCTCTTGCCATTAGAAAATGGAGACATTAGCCCTGGCCAGCTAGTTCAGTTCTTTAGAATGTTGTCCTAATATGTCAAGGTTGCAGGTTATTATCCTCAGTCAGGACACGTAGAGGAGTCAATCAATGAATGCATGAATAGGTGGAGCAGTTGGTTGATGTTTCTCTCACTCTCTCTCTTGCTCGTCCTCTCTCTGTAAAAGTCAATATATAAATGCATAAGAAAATGGAGACACTAGAACTTAATCAAATGATGTCTGAGCCCTGACTATACGTCCCCTAAGCCTAACTTCCATCTTCTAGCATCTGTACCTTTGTGTTTGAGGTATTTTCTGACAACAGAATCCTACCTTCCTCACACAGGATTAGAAGTGCCTAGAGAAGTAAGGCCCCCCAGCAGCAGTTGTCAAACAACAACCGACAAGAATTGGTGGATAAATACCTTAGCTCCTTCCCCATTTGAAAGGAATATCTCTGAGGTGCTAGTTCTACTCTGCCTTCCAGAGGCCACAGCAAGTTAAGCCTCAGTTGTCTATCGTAGAAACTAGCTCGATGACCTGTCCTTTAGTGGCTGCCTTCGCTTCCTGGAGTAACTTTCCAATTCCATTTCAGTGTTTCCTGGGCCAAATACCCTGCTTGTACTCAAAGCCTTTGATGTACTTCTAGGGGAGCCAAAAATAAGACACAGACCTTTAGACCCCCAGGTCTATATTTTTATTTTGGGACAGGATAGAAAGAAGTTAGGGAAAACTTCCAACAAGTAGAATGAGAATTAGGGGCAGTCATCACAGGCTGATAAGCCTCCAAGTCCTCTCTTCAGAGCCCCCACCACCATATATGATCAAAGAGAAACACTTTATGACAAGCAACTCCTGTGGTGGTCACAGACGTCAACAACAACAAAAACTGGCTAAAACCAGATCAATGCAAGATGGAGGAAACACTGACCAGAGAATGATCACAAAGCTCATTATACTATCATTATAATAAAACTGACACAACAAGTAGAATTGGGGCTGAGATGATTGTCATGACACTTGCAGAATGGACCATATTAGGAAAAAGACACCAGAAAACAGAGTCAGAATTGGGCACCACAAAGTTCATAAACAACCCACCCTTGGAAACACATAAAATCCCAAGAACTGACTGATTGTGGTGCACAACTCACTTGCGATTTCACCCACACCCACTCAGATGTGTACTTTTGCTTGTTTTACAGTGGTGCACTGTTGAGACTTGCAGCTAAGGGAGCAGAAGGAGGCATCAGTCAATCTTGGACTAACACCCTGATTCTGTGTCCAGGAACCTAAGTCCTGGCCTCTTTTTTTTCTCTACCTAAATAAAACTTGCTTTCACTCTCACTTGGACTTGTTCTTGAATTATTTTTTGTGCAACTCAAGAGCATAGAAGTCCCAGGTCCTGCAGGAACAGGGCCACCCCAGCTTAAATGAGTCTGGTTCACCTGATGCTTTTCTGTCTGTATGACTTTGGAGTTTTCTGGAGATACCACCAGAGACCAGTAGATCTCTTCCTCTAGAACTAGTCTGTCTTCATTATGCTGTAGTGGAAACCAGAGAATGTTGACTCCAGAAAATGTAGCCTCCTCACCTACATCAGTGTTATTGTCTCAGCTGGGTTTTTGGAAGCTAGTTTCAGAGTTGAAGTTGAGCATGTGTCAGATTTATGGAGAATCAGCGGGGTCAATGACTGGCAGAGGAGGGTGAAGGTGCATTTAGTAAAAGTGGACAGAAGGAGAAGTTAAGATTGCGTGAAGCCCTAAAGTAGCCTTGGGGACAACATGGGCATTCCCCAAGCCTGTGTGGCCATCAGATTTGTTTAGAATTGTGCTGAGATAGCTGGGCCTTTGTACACTCTCATCCATCGGTACTGGATGTGGGCCACCCAGGAAAGGCTATGACCTCTGGATCCAAGGTGACCCTGAAGGGGCTGACAGCTGAAGGTAGCCAGTGGCCAGTGCTCCCAGTACCAGCTAACAAACCTTTTCTTGATAAGGGCCAGCAGAGTTGTGATTCTGAGTCCAAACTCACTTCCCCTCACACTGTTCAGAGAACAGTCATTCCAAAACCTCAATGTTTCCCCATCCTCCAGAAAAGAGGCCAAGCTCCTTAGGCGTCAGCTCCTCTGGTGACCTTCCCTTCTCCCATCAGCTGGCTGCGTGTCCCAGCCCTGCTGTTGAGTCAGGCCTATGCCTTTTGACATGCTCATGCCTTTGACCTGGTGCTTCCCTCCTCTAGAGGAGCACTTGGTCCCTTTCAGCCATGTGAACATTTCTTGTTCCTCTAGTGTCTGACTTAAATGTTAACCCCTCAGGGAAGAGACACCCTGACATTCCCATCCAAGAAAAAAGTATATTGCTTTCATCTCAGAGATGCATGGCCTACTGTGGCAGTAACAAATGTGTTTATTTCTGGTGAACCCCTAACTCTGTGAACTCCTTAAAGACATCTATGGTGCCATGAGACATGAACCCATGGGAATATTGGCGATTCGGTAAATATTTGTCAAGTGCATATTGGCTGAATTGCTCCAGCAGCATCGATAACTATGCCTTTAAAATGACAGCTAAGACCACAATTAATTTACACTCCCTATCACAACTGTGGTAGGAATTAAAAAGAATGAGGGCTGCTTCAGGAGCTTTAGGACCACAGAATCTTTTATTACAAAGATTGTAAGCAAGGCAGAATCAAGTTCTATCTCTGCTACCACTGGCTGCAACCCCAAAGGAAGAGGTCCAAATCAAAGAGAGGCTTGACCCATCTCTTGATTAGAATTTCTAATATTTAAATTGATTGATGCTCTTGGAAATATTTTAGTACAACTTAAATGCACAAACAATATGTAGATACATTCTCTTTGCAGAAAAATTAAAGCATTACAGATAAGGGCAAAGTTTTTTTTAAATCCATTACCTCAGTTCTACTTTTCTACCCCAAAGATAACCATTACAGGGTATTGTGTGGATTTGTCCAGAACTTTCATGCACCAGAGAAACACATTCATATCTATATATAGACATGTACAAGAATACTCGCTGCAGGATTCTTTATATAGCAAAATTTGCATCCTCCTGTAACATATAATGTTGCCATGCTGTCCTGCTCTTCTCTATTCATTTTGACATTTGGTGCATTTTCAGTAAGCTTTTGTACCTGTTGCTGTAACAGAGCATGACTTTGGGCTCTGGGAGCTACTTGATGAGCATCCACAGAGAGTTCCAAGTGCCTGGGAATGTATGACCTGGAACCAGGAGGGTGCAGGAGAGAGGTTTCACTTAAACAAGAGTCCCCTGTGGGCTTGGGCTGCATTTCCTTTCCGAAGGCTTTGCCTGAGATGTGCCTTGCTTGGATTGTCCACCTTCCCCCACTCCCTCACTGACTTTTCCTGGGACCACTACCTTAATAAATTATATGCCCATGAGAAACATCCAGCCTCTTTAAGGCTCTGCTTCTGGAGAGACACTCACATAATAGTAGATTGACTAAAGAACAGTGGAATATGCATATTGCACTGCAATGAAAAATAAGGTAATTCTGTATGTGTCAACATGGGGAGATCCCAAAAGCAAATTAAAATGTGATATGGACATAGACTTCTGCTTAAGTTGGAGGTGTAGGCAAACATGGCTCATATCCCCACACAAACACTGCAAAAATTACAACTAAACTATGAAACAACTATCACTCAGAATCATCAGAAAACTGAGCTGTATGGAAATATGACAACAAAGGAATTAAATAAGTCACATTCATTCAGATGGGTAGAAGGGGCAGACACATGAAGAGATGGATGGGCTGGTCCCAAACCCACGTGTGGTGGATAAAAATTGAGAGGGATATTTCTGGAACAAGGGATCCTAGGCCCACACCAGACCAACTAGCCCAGGGTTCCAGTGCCAAGAAGACAAGTCCCTATAACTTCTGGCTATAAAAACAGAGTGGGGTTGGGTGCTGCAAAAGGAACTGTGGGATCCTCAGGCATCTCCTCTTAAAGGACCCATAACGGCCATGCTGAGACTCACTAACTCTGTGCTCCAGCACCAGGGTAGCAGTTTGAAAGGCACCAGTGGCATACAGGGAGGAACTGAACTTTCTGGCATCAGGGCAAGAGCTGAAGGACAGCTCCCTCCTGGACAAAATTCAGAGACCAGGCAGCAGCCATTGTTCATTTTCTGAGTCCTCACCCACACAGAGCCACAGAGCAGCGACACTATATCTGGGACTCCATCAACCTGGTTCATATGGGTTGCTCTGCCCTGGAGATTACCTAAGGCTCTGCCTCCATCCAACTTATGGACCCAACCAAGTTGCTAATAGTGGCTTTTCCACATTAGGACATGTTGCTTAGACATGTCCTAGACCAGAGCAGCTCTACCTAGTCCATATAAAGAAACACAGAAAGGCTGCAAAAATGAGGAGACAAAGAAATATGGCCCAAATTAAAGAATAGAACAGACGAGGGAAGGTGCATTCAGGGTGGTATGGCCGCAGACTGAAATAAAAGAACAAAACTCCAGAAAAGAACTATCAAAATGAAGACAAACAATCTACCAGATGCAGAGTTCAAAACACGGATTATTGGGATGCTCAAGGAACTCATTGGGTACTTCAACTGCATACAAATGATCAAATCAGAAATGAAAGCTACACTAATTCAAATAAAGAAAAATTTACAGGGAACCAACAGTAGAACGGGTGAAGCTGTGAATCAAATCAGTTACTTGGAACATAAAGAAGAAAAAAGACATTCAATCAGAACAGCAAGAATAAAATGAATCCAAAAAGTAAGGATAAGGTAAAGAGCCTCTGGGACAACTTCAGGCATGCCGACATTCACATCACAGGGGTGCTGGAAGGAGAAGAGAAAGAGCAAGAAATTGAAAACTTACTTGAAAAAATAATGACAGAAAACTTCACTAACGTTGTGAAGAACATAAACGTGTATGTCCAGGAAGCACAGAAAGTCCCAAACAAGATGGGTACAAAAAGGACCACATCAAGACACATCATAATTAAAATGCCAAAGGTTAAAGATAAAGAGAGAATCTAAAAAGCATCAAGAGAAAAGCAGATGGTTACCTACCATGGGATTCCCATAAGACTGTCAGCTGATTTCTCAAAAAAAAAAAAAAAAAAACTTTGCAGGCTAGAAGGAACTGGCAAGAGGTATGCAGCAAAGTTATCATTTAGTATCTAAGGGAGCATAAAGTGCTTCCCAGACACAGTAAAGATAAAGGACTTCATTATCACCAAACCATTGTTATATGAAATGTTAAAGGGACTTATTTAAGAAAAAGAAGACAACCAAAATTATGATCATTACAAGTCAATGCATTCACAACTATCAACAATTGAATACAAACAAACTAAGCAAACAAGCAGAATGGAAACAGAATCATATATAGATAGATCATTTGGATAGTTTCTAGCTGGGATGGGGGAGAGGAAGAATGGGGGGAAAGGAACATGAATTCAGAAGTACAAATTGGTAGATACAAAATAAACAGGGGGATGTATAGAACAGTATAGAAAATGGAGTAGCCGAAGAACTTATATGTATGACCCACTGACATGAGCTAAGTTGGGGGGTTGCCAGAGGGAGCTGGGGGTGCTGTGTGAAGGGAGACAAAGGGGAAAAATTGGGACAACTGTAATAGCATAATCAATGAAATGTATTTTTAAAATAAAAAGTAAAATATGATATAGATATATGTGCTAAAATAGCATTGAAGAAAAATAATCCTCCAGAACAAAGCTATTGAAAAGTTAAGAAATGCATACTCTTCCACCACCCCCAAATACTCCTATCCTCTCTTCTGCTGTCTATCACCAGCCTGATTTCTTCTGTTTGTTCAAGCAATGAGCAAAGCAGTTGCTGATCATGGGGGCCTCTGCTCTGACTTTCCAACTAACCATGACCCATGGGAAAGGGAACAATTTTTTATCACTAAGAACAAGGTTTCTTTTTATTTTTCCATTTTTTTAAATTTTATTGTTGTTCAAGTACAGTTATCTGCCTTCCCCACCCCACCTCTACCCCCTACCCCAGCCATCCCCACCTCCCTCCCCTGATTCCACCCCACCTTGGTTTTCTCTATGTGTCCTTTATAGTTATTCCTGAAAACCCTTCTATTTTCTTATGGAACAAGTGCCCACATTAGTCAGCTTAAGATCATGATAACTTCAAGGTATCTAAAATAAATCCAAGCAAAAGGCTATGTTTGTTGTTGTTGCTATTGTTTGCTCATTTATCTAATGGGCGAAACTTGGAAAATGTTCCAAGAGCAGGTCCCCCAAGCTGGTCTGAAGCAGCCAGTGGGAGAAGGGGGCAGGCTGCCTCTGGCAGCTGAGGGTCCTTCTGTAAATGTGGATGAAGTAAGCTTCTGGTGGATTTGGGTCACACTGAGATCATCACTGGGGGTGGGAGATGGCTTTAGGGTAGGAGAGAAAGGGAGTGTAGAGACTTTTAAGAGAACAGGAGGAGGGTCAGAAAGAGAAGTGATGAGCAACATGTATTACTGGGAAGGGCAAAGAGGGCAGTTGCAAAAACATTTCAAAGCCGAGGCTTTCTGGATGAACTGACTTCAAGAAGAGGACAGAAAAGAAGGGTACAGTGTTAGCAGGTAGTAAAGGATTTAGAAAAAATGGGAGCAGGCAGAGGTTGGGGGTTACAGTCAACATAAAAAAATGATGTTCTAAATTTAGCCTTTGAAGAGAAGAAAAGCCATGGATTTGAAGCCAAGGTTTAGCTCTTGGCTAATAAGAGTCATGGGTGGGTAGAACACATTTGCTAATCCTGGAGCAGTCCTTGGTGCAGAGCTCACTTATATCATGCAAAGAGATGAGGATGATCTTTTAAAATATGTGATGTCATTTTGAATAAGTTTAGTTGCCTTTTAAGAGGGTTGTTTTTGGTTACAGTTGAGATAAATTGTAAAATGTAGGACTATAAAGCATCTCTCTGTGCAAAGTGTTGAGATCTTCATCCAGTGTAATGCTGCAACACTGCACAGGATACAAAAGCAACATTGATCTGACATTCTCAATATGCCAGGTGCCTCAACCCATTTTGTCCTCACCCAGTTCATGAAGGCAGCTCCTGTTACTACCTTGTTTCATAGATGATAAATCTAAACCCGCTTTGCAGAGAAAGCAATGAGCCCTCGGCCCCTCAGTGTACCCAGTCTTTCAGACTTTTTAGATGAGAACCCAGAATAAGAAATACATTTTCCCTCCTGATGCAGATACACACGTTTATAATGGAAATGGGTTTTTCAAAATTACACATGCCTTTACTATGTGAGAAGTACTGGTTCTATCTATTATGTTCCTTTCTTTTATTTTATAATAGTTTCAATGAAGTCCATTGCAGTCACAACATATTAATGAGCCATCAATTGAAGTTTGAAAAGTACTTACCTAGGATTTGTTGTAATCCGATGTTATCCCTCCAAAACCAGTCCTCACAGATAAACAGAGTTCTTAAATCAAAGTCACATAGCATCTGTCCTCTATTCTTCCATCTACCCATCCATCTCTCTATCCATCCTCCCATCCCTCCACCCATTCAATAAACATCTATTAGTATGCAGGAGTTAAACCAACTTTATGGTCTGAGGTCCTCATTACAGAAATTGATGCTCTTTCATTAATCCTTAGCTCCCAAGATGGGAAAACTCAAATCATCAAATCATGCAAAGAATCCATAAATGGCAAGTACACACCCTAGAAACACCCAACAGAGCAATTATAGATGATTCTAGAGCTAACATCTTTGGGCATAAACCATACCTCCTCCAAAACAAAAATCTTCCTTCAGACAATCAGTAACAAAGAAAAAGAAAATGTGTAAAATAGATAAGTGAAGCAGTCACTATAGCATTCTGAGATGTCAGAATTGAAGGTCTCATACAGCATAAAAAATGGATGGGGAAATGAAAACTGAAACCACATTATCAGTCTTCACAACACACTCACTTCTCGCTTTGTGAATTTGTTGTGAATCCTGCTAACCATGGCCACTGCTGTTTAAAATTACACCACTTCCCTTATTTAATTTTCTTCTGCAGTCATAAATATTAATTAAGCTTAACCACAGAGAAGCTGCATTTCACTTCCTGAGGACCATAAGAAACTAAGACTCACAGAAATTAAAGTACTAAATTATTCTTTAAGATTGTTCTGTGACATTCACTTTTTTATTTTTAAAGTTAGGTCAGATTTACTAAATCTTAGTGGTTTCTTTTACTTACCTAAATTCTCCTGCACTGTGGGTGTTCCTAGTTTGATTCTCTTCTTACAAATATGATCTATGCTCCTCCAGAGGACTTGCTCATTTCCTCTAAAACGAGATACAGTAAAGTGTATGTTTTGATGAACAAAGACCAGAAATGCTTGTGTGCAGCTAGCTACTTACTGGCAAAGAGCATGCTTTACAATCTTTATTTATTTACTATTATTTAATGACAAAACTATTAGCAATGATTGTTAAAAAATGAGAAATATATAAAGTAGAAAGAGAAAGTCTTCTCCTTACCTCTCTCAGTACCAGCTTCTAGGGATTAGTTTGTAAACAGTTTTGTGTGTGACATTCATATATTTTCTGTGTAGACAGAGTGATGGTTTATTTTTATAAAATTAAATTTGGGGAAGAAGCATAAAATGGAGTAAAAATAGCCTCTTCAACAGATGGTATTGGGAGATCTGGACAGCTACATGCAAACAAAATGAAACTCGATCACCAACTTACACAATACACAAAAATAAATTCAAGGTGGATAAAAGACTTAAATATAAGTTGTGACACCATAAAAGTCCTAGAGGAAAACATAGGCAAGAAAATCTCAGACATTCCCACCCAGTACCATCTTCACTGATATGTCCCCTAGAGCAAGGGACATAAAGGAAAGAATAAACAAATGGGACCTCATCAAGTTAAAAAGCTTCTGCATGACTAAAGAAAACAGCATTAAAATGAAAAGAGAGCCAACTATGTGGGAAAACATATTTGCCAATGATACCTCGGACAAGGCTTTGATCTCCAAAATATATAAAGAACTCACACAAATCCACTCCAGGAAGACAAACAACCCAATTAAAAAATGGGCAAAAAAATTGAACAGACACTTCTCCAAGGAGGACATATAGAGGGTCCAGAGCCATATGAAAAGATACTCAGCATCAGTAGCCATCAGAGAGATGCAAATTAAAACCAAAATGAGATAGCATTTCACATTGGAGAGAATGGCCATCATAAACAAATCAACATACAACAATTGTTAGAGAGGATGTGGAGAAAAGGGAACCCTAGTGCATTGTAGGTTGGTATGTAGACTGGTGAAGCCACTGTGGAAAACAACATGGGATTTCCTCAAAAAACTAAAAATGGAACTGCCTTTTGACCCAGCAATTCCACTGCTGGGATTAGACCCTAAGGATCCTGAAACAGTAATCCAAAAGAACGATGCACCCCAATGTTCATAGCAGCAGAATTTACAATAGCCAAGTGCTGGAAGCAACCTAAGTGCCCATCACTAAATGAATGGATCACAAAACTATGGTACATTTACACAGTGGAATTCTATGCAGCAGAGAGAAAGAGAGCACTCCTACCCTTTGTGACTGCATGGCTGGAACTGGACAGCATTATGCTAAGTGAAATAAGCCAGGTGGTGAGGGAAAAATACCATATAATCTCACTTTTAACCAGAACCTAATCAACAAAAGAAAAAAGCAAGCAAAATATAAGTAGAGACATTGAAATTAAGAACAATGTGAGAGTAACCAGAGGGGAGGTGAGAGGAGATAATGGGGGGAAGGGTTTTCAGGAACAACTCTAAAGGACACTTGGACAAAACCAAGGGAGGGGTGGAAGCAAGGGAGGGAAGTGGGTTTGGCTGGGGTGGGGTGGGGTGGCAGTGGTGGGGGGTAAATATAGACAACTGTAATTGAACAACAATACAATAATTTTTAAAAAGTAAATCAAATTACCCATATCTGCAACTATTTAACCTTTCATCATAAAATGGATATACTTTCTATATTATTTCATAGAGATTTATATAATTCTTTATAACAGCTGGCAATATTCCACAATAAATTTGGGTTATTGTTTTTTTTAACTTTAATAACTTTATTTTTAAACTACAGTTGATGTACAATATTATATTAGTTTCAGGTGTACAACCTAATGATTAGACATTTATATAACTTATGAAGTAATCACTCCAATAAATCTAGTATCCATCTGATGCTATACATAGTTAACATAATATTATTGACTATATTCCCTATGCTGTACTTTTCATTCCCATGACTATTGTGTAACTACCAAATTTTACTTCTTAATTCCTTCATCTTTTTCACTCATCCTCCTATTCCCCCCTCCCATACAGCACCACCGAAATGTTCTCTGTATCTATGAGTCTATTTTTGTTCTGTTTACTGTTTTTTAGATTCCACATAAAAGTGAAATCATATGGCATTTGTCTTTCTCTGTCTGACTTATTTCACTCACTGCAATACCCTCTAGATTCATCTATATTGTTGCAGATGGGAAGATTTCATTCTTTTTTTTATGGCCAAGTCATATTCCATTGTATATATTTACCACTTATTTACCCATTCATCTACTGATGAATGCTTAGGTTGCTTTCATATCCTGGCTACTGTTCATAATGCTGCAATGATCATATGAATGCATATATCTTTTCAACTTAGTGTTTTGGGTTCCTTCCTATAAATGTCCAGAAGTAGGATTGATGAGTCCTTCTTCATTTCTTGCTATTGCCTTTGTTTTTCAGTCTGTTTTGTCTGGTATAAGTGTTGCCACCCCATCTTTTCTTTCCATTTTCATGAAATATATTTTTCCTTCTCTCTATCTTCAGTGTGTTTATATGGCTTTCGATCTGAAGCAAGTTTCTTGTAACCAACATATTTAAAGATCATGTTTCTTCTGCCTTCAGCCATCATGTCTTTTGATTACAGCATTTAATTCATTTACATTTCAAGTAAATGTTGATAGATATGTATTTACTGCCATTTTATTATTCATACTTTTTATCTCTTTACTCCTTTTTTTTTTCTTAAAGAAGACTCTTTCCCATTCCTTTTAATACTGATTTCGTGGTGATAACTCCTTTAGCTTTTTATTGTCTGGGAAGCATTTTATCTGTTCTTTGATTCTAAATGATAGCTTTGCTGGATAGGGTGATCTTGGTTGTAGGTACTTGCTCTTCATCACTTTGGGTATTACATTGCCTATCCCTTCTGACCTGCAAAGTTTCTGTTGAGAAATCAACTGATAGTCTTTACGGGAGCTCCCTTGTAGGTAACTAACTGCTTTTCTCTAGTTGATTTAAGTTTCTCTCTTTTCTTTTTAACATTTGGCATTTAAATTATGGATTGTCTTAGTGTGACCTCTTAGGTTCATCTTGTTTGGGACTCTTCTGCACTTCCTAAGCTTGTATGTCTATTTTCTTTTCCAGGTTAAGGAAGTTTTCCATCATTATTTTTTCAAATGAGTTTTCAATTCCTTGTTTTTTCTCTTCTTCTCCTGACACTCCTATGATGTGACTATTGGCACACTTGAATTTGTCCCAGAGGCTCCTTATACTATCCTCATCTTTTGGGATTCTCTTTTTCTTTTAGCTTTTCTTCTTCTTGTTTTTGTTGTTATTGTTGTTCAAGTACAGTTGCCTTCACTTACCTGCCATCAATTTCCCCTGCCCCCCCACCTGCCACCCTCAATCCTACCCCCCTTTAGCTTTGTCCATGGGTCCTTTATACACGTTCCTTGATGACCTTTCCCCTTCTTTCCCCCATTATTCCCCTCTCGCCTCTTCTGGTTAGTGTCAGTTTGTTCTTTACTTCAATGTCTCTGGTTATATTTTACTCACTTGTTTGTTTTGTTGATTAGATTCCACTTATAGGTGAGATCATGTAATATTTTTCTTTCACCATCTGGCTTATTTCACTTAGCATAATGCTCCCCAGTTCCATCCATGCTGTCGTGAAGGGTAGGATTTCCTTCTTTTTTTCTGCTGCATAGTATTTCATTGTGTAAATGTACCATAGTTTTTTGACACATTCACTTACTCATAGGCACTTAGACTGGGTAATTTCTGCTACTGTAGCTTCCAAATTGTTGATTTGATCCTTTGCTTTATCTACTCTACTGTTGATTCCCTGTAATGTATATTTCATTTCAGGTATTGTATTCTTCATTTCTGACTGGTTCTTCTTGTTTTCTATCTCCATTTTTGTTTTTCTTTATTTTTTTAAAAAACTTTTATTTATTTATTTTTAGAGAGGAGAAGGGAGGGAGAGAAAAGATCTTGATATACAAGAGAAAAATAAAATAAAATTTGCTTCTCACATGCCACCAAACAGGGCTTGGTCTGCAACTCAGGTAAGTGCCTTGACAGGAAATCGAACTAGCTACCATTTGGTTTGTGGGACAATGTCCAACCCACTAAGCCACACCTGTCAGGGCTCCATTTTTATTTTTTCTTATCTCTTCATTGAAGTGTTTACTAAGTTCATCTACTCTTCCCATATGTTCATTGGGCATCCTTATAACCAGTGTTTCGAACTCTGCATCTGATAGACGTCTTGTCTCCATTTTATTTAGTTATTTTTCTGGAGTTTTGTTTTGTTATTTCATTTAGGACACATCTCTTTGTTTCCTCATTTTAGCTGGCTTTCTATGTTTGTTTCTATATATCAAGTAGCACTGCTATGTCTTCCAGTCTTTGTAGAGTGGCCTAATATAGTATGTCACCTGTGGGGCCCAGTGGCACAGCCACCTCGGTCACCAAAGCTGTGCTCTCCAGGTGCTCCCTGATGAGAGCTTTGCGTACTCTTTCATTGTAGTTGAACCTTAACTGCTGTCAGCATATCAGTGGGAGAGATTTACCCCCCCAGGCAGATAGCCTTAGAGGACTGGCTGTGACCACAGCAGAGGAGCTGTATACTGGGTTGACCCCATGGAGTAGGACTCACTTTAGCAGAGCTCTGGCACATGCCAAGTCCACCCATGAATGTATAGCTCATGGAAGTGGTTGGGTGGTGCTCTGGCATGGTCTGAAGCTGTCCACCAGGTGTACTGGCTCTGGGGACTCTCCAGAGTTAGAGGCCAAGATCAGTATTCACCTGCACCATCCTGGGCCACTCAGAATGAACTACAAAGCTACTTGTGCTAGGCTTGGAAGTGCCCAGGAGAAGCCAAGCTATGAAGTAAACCCAGGTGCTGCTAGTTTCAGGCTTGAGGTCACCCAGCAAGAGGTACAGGACAGACACACCAAGTCCAGATGTTGCTTGTTTGGGGTTTATAAACCTTTGAAAGATATTAGGAAAGTCCAAAGCATGAGTCAAGATAGGCCATTTATATGAAAAAGCCACTGGAAGCAGCTTGGGTGGGCCCACAAGTTAGGTGGGGTAGAATCTCCAGGTAGATGGAAACTCGGACTTACCTGTGCCTGCAGAAGGAGGGCTCAACAAAGGAATGATGCCCTCTGCCAGCATATTTGTCTGGGAGAAACTTGCCCCCCCCACCAGCTCTTGCCTGGAAGTCAGATAATTCAATTCATCCCTCTACATCCCTTTCACCTTTCAAGCTGTTGCCCCAGAGCTGAAACTCAGAGCAAGTGAGTCCAGGCAAGTATGTTCACAGGCCCCTTAAGAGGAATGTCTGATATTCCAGAAGCTCTCTATCTCACCCAGCCATAGTCCCACTGATTTTCACAGCCAGAAGTTATGGAGCATTCTCTTAGTGGCATTGGAACCCTGAGCTGGGAAATCTGGTGTGGGGTTGGGACCACTTGATACTCGGGACATTTTTAGAGCTGAGACATTCCACTCAATTTCCACCACACATGGGTGTGGGGTAGCTTTTTCCATGTCTCTGCAAGTTTCAAGGTGGCTTCTTTTGTAAATCCTTATTTATAGGACTTCTGTTCAGCTAGATTTCATATGGTGCTGAATTACCGTTGTATAGTTTAGTTGTGATTTTGATGTCAGGTTATTGTTTATTTAACCATACATTTCATGATTTGGGCATGTTGTTGATAAACTACACACACATACACACACAATACCAATAGCTGAAATCTTCCTGTGAGCACTTTCTTTTCCCATATTCTGGTGTGTTCTCCATCTCACTGAAGGAACTGGGAAGGTTGAGAACATAAGATAGAAACAAGTTAAGATTTGGGTCAGAGAGCCTGGGCTAGAATTGAAAGTCTAGGACCAGAAGAAGGCACTCAACATATAGCACTCCCATTCCCATGGCAACAAAGAGAGCAAGCTCCCACATGGGAGAGGCCTGCTTGAAGCATCAAATCTAAGGTTGCTATTAGCCCCTTCCACAACATCTCTTTATTCTTCAAGATGTGTCTTGGGGGCAGAGAATTCAAGGAATGAACAGAAAGAATATTTATGCATTTCTAAATTCAACATGTCAAGTGGGAGGAAAGAATGAAATGAACAGGGAAGTAGAGATAAGGTTTCTCTTTACAGTTTCTATGTAACTATAAGAATTGGGGGATTGGGTCTCAGGTATGAGACACAGAACTGACATCTGAACCAGATGTCCCTCTTCATTAGTATCTACTTAGCACTTTGGTTTGAAAACTTAGAGAAATGAATTTATGAGGTTTTACTCTTAAAAGGAAAAGCTAAACTCAGGATTATTAAAGATATAGACCTACTATGTAGAATACTCTGGGGAATATTATGCAGCACTTGTCATCTTTCATATGATATAAAACAATACATTCAATGTCAGCAGCACCTATGTCAATCCTTTAGTCTGATAAGAGGCAACTAATAGGGAGAATTGGTAGCCAGATGTGAAAGGAACAACTGCAAAACAAGTTTGCCCTTTATATCCAGTTTCATCCAGGGATTTCAAAGCAGCTTAATGCAATTTCCTTACAGCTTTCTTATCCCATATCCACACTGCTTTAATATCAAACATAGATTAAGTACTTGTTCCAAAATTCTCATTGTGTTAACATTCATTCTTCATGTGCTTATATAAATATGGTAGTAATAAGAAACATATGCCCACAGGGGGAAAAAAAATATGTTCACTCCCTTTTAGCAGTTCTTACCTAGAAGAGCCCTTTTCAGAATGAATGCCTTAGGAGAAGGGTGAGATAGTATTAGCACTAGTGATGAGTTCATATTGCAAATAGAATAAACCTTAAGGAAACATCCTGAATTTTTAAGTTCTTCTACCTTTGAGGTTCAAATTTTAATTCCTAAATGCTTATTTTATTTATATTGTAAGATATTTGGATGACAAAGCAAGAAAAACAGTGTGTTTCTTAACAAAGATGTTAATTTGGGTATTGTCTATGGGTTCATTTTTCATTACCTGGGTCATGTTCTTTTTCTCATATTTTGGCAGGCAGTGCTACTTTAGCACTGGGTCAAATTTTGTGTGGAAAACAAAAGAAAATGTTCCCAGTTGCCATCACAAGAGGTCCAGGTCTTGTCCAGGAGGAGGACATGCAAACCCCATTCAAAAGTCAATAAATAGGACTCTACTTATCACTTTCTCTTCTTTTTGATCTTTCTACTTTGCTTCTTTAAAATGCATATTGGAACAAGTGTTTGGGGGATGTTTAGGAATAGGTCCAGAGGTTCATAGGAAGGCAGGATAAACTGGGTTTCCTGGGGCCTCTTCCTTAAAGAGAAAAGCTAAGGGACCTTGGTGGACCTTAACTGGTGCAGTGTGATTACTAAAACTTTGCTTAGACCATTTTCCATGCTTGGAAAATGATAGCTTCCATGTTGCAACCTGACAATTGCTTCAGTTCCCCTCTCCTCTCTAGGCAACCAGAAAGGTCCCTGTTTAGGAAAAATGCATCCCAGGAAGAGATGTAGTAGGTGCTGGAGTAGGAAATTTTGCTTTGAAGAGTGTACCCCACTACTTGGGCTTCCAGCAGCAGACAGGTTCTTAGTCCTGTGGGCTGGGAAGGTGAATCCTGGCATCTTGGCAGTGGGGAGCAGCGGTATGGCTGAGGGTGGATGGGAGGGGAGAACTGTCAGACAGTGAAGACGGATTTAACACTTCTCATTTTGGCAAATCACATGCCAGCAGGCAGCTTGGGACAGACTGCAAGATGAGTGAGAGAGTCTTTTAAGCATGGTACTATTCCACCTTCAGTCAGAAACTGGCAGCAGCAGCATCACGAGGAAAGTTGATAGATTGCAAACTCCAAAGCACCTCCCCAGAGCAGCAGAATCCAAATTTGCATTTTAACAAGATCCCCAGGGAGTTCCTCTGCACATAAAGATTTGAGGGGTGGTCCCAAACCTGGTTAATTACCTCAAGCCCTCTAGGTCACTGTAGCTGTAATATGTTACCCCTCCCTGTAAAATAAAGCTCTGGGCTTTTCAGGAAACTCCAGGATCCTTCCTTTGCCCATTACTTTCAGAAGTAAAAATTGACAGACTGAATACAGACATATATGTTAAAAACATTTGAGCACTCCCTGTGTGCCAAGCCCAGAGTTCTCATGCAGATAAAACAGAGCTCCCAAGCCAGCACCCTCCATCATCAGGAGCACTTTCTTGTCACCTTGTTCCTTCTTTCAAAGGGGTGGAAAACATAACCTACAGAGATTACAAATGATGGGGGAAAGGATTGGACTACCTAGAGCTCTTGTGTGAATGCACTCTGACATTATCTACTCTAATGTCATGCTGACTGCTTCAAAGGACTGACCCCTTGGTTTTCCTATCAACTCTGGGTCAACACAGGCAGAACATTTCTTGGGTATTAGTGCATCCCTGGCAGCAGATAAACTATTTTGAAGGGTGAAATGTAGATTCCTCTTGGAATGAGATTTTGGCACTGGGAAATTCCTGGGTTATGGTTAAAAGGAAACTTGAAAACATAGGGAAAGACAAGTTTTGCTGAAACCTCTGGCAAAAAGAAAGGAGAAAGAAGAAAGAAACAATTTATTTAAGTACATGGCTTTGCCTACCTTGTTCAAGGCTGTATTTTCACTATCTGGAATATAGTAAGTACTCATTAAAGCAGTTGCTGAATGGCCTCAAAATATACAAACTCGTCTTCATTGTTGCTGCTTAATATGAGAGCAAGTTATATATCACTCTTTTATGTTTACACAGAGGCCCCCCTCATCATCACTTTGAGATGGAAACAAGAAGCAAACAATTGCTTCATAAGCATAAGACTCAAAATCTATACCTAGCTAAACTCTTTCTGATCTCCACATGTGTCAGATGCTTCTTCCTTTCATAGTTATTAAAACTATGTTCCTTCAAATCAACAAACAAGTGTTGGAGACGATGCGGAGAAAAGTGAACCTTACTGCACTGTTGGTGGGAATGCAGACTGGCGCAGCCACTGTGGAAAACAGTATGGAATTTCCTCAGAAAACTAAAAATGGAACTGCCTTTTGACCCAGCAATTCTATTGCTGGGATTAGACCCTAAGAGCTCTGAAACGCCAATCCAAAAGAACCTATGCACCCCAATGTTCATAGAAGCACAATTTACAATAGCTAAGTGCTGGAAGCAACCCAAGTGCCCATCAGCAATGAGTGGATCAAGAAACTGTGGTACCTTTACACAATGGAATTCTATGCAACAGAGAGAAAGAAGGAGCTTATATCCTTTGCAACAGCATGGATGGAACTGGGGAGCATTATGCTAAGTGAAATAAGCCAGGTCATGAGGGACAAACACCATATAATCTCACCTTTAACTGGAACATAATCAACAAAAGAAAAAAGCAAGCAAAATATAACTAGAGACATTGAAATTAAGAACAATCTAACAATAGCCAGGGGGGATGAGGAGGGGATTGTGGGGAGAAGGGCTTTCAGGAACAACTATAAAGGACACATGGACAAAACCAAGGGGAAGGGTGGAAGTAAGGGAGGGAGGTGGGTTTGGTTGGGGTGGGGCTAGGGGAGGGGAGAAAATACAGACAACTGTAATTGAACAACGATAAAGTAATTTAAAAAAACTATGTTTATTCAAGTAAGTAATCAGTATCTAATGTATCCACTTCTGAATTCTCTCTCTGTGTAAGGCAAAGGCTTCCTAAGAAGGAGTGTTGGGGGTCTCATTTTCCAGGTCTTGGACTGTTTCTGCATGTATCCTGTTCTTAAAGAAGTTTACTGCTTGCCTTTTCAGCAGGAATAACTGATCCTCCAAGAATAACATTCAAATGTATGGAACAGCTCATAGGGCCACAAATGCAGCTGTATCTAATTTAGGCATCCCCCAAAGGGCCATTTATTTTCACTCACATTGACATGTTATTATTGCACTAAAATTTGGTGTTGCTTTATTTTTATTTCTTCCAATTTTTTAAAATTACCTGTTGTAATAGTCCCACATACCAGAAATATGCTTAAAAACTCAAGAATGTCAGACAGAATGGCAAGTATATATCAGAAATATTTTTCAAACCCTGAACCTGAGTGGGTAGAGCACCATCCTCCCCACAGATCCATACATATGGGAATGTAGTCAACCAACCATGAGAAAACCCATAAAAGGTTTTTCAAAAATGAAATTCTTTGTTGAATGGTGGCTTCACTGGTATTCTTTCAAGTGTAAGAATTGAACAAATATCTGTACAAGTTATTTTGCTAAAGTGTCCTTGACATTGGATCTAATATTCTAATTACATATTTCACTAGAAAATAATAAAATGTAATAATAAAATAATTATGACATAAAATTATAACACTATATTTCATAAAATATGTAGATTGAAGATATAATTCTAGCACCCATACACAATCAGGGCAATTAGCATAGTGTTGATTTTATTTTTATCATCATTATTATTTATTCCCTATCTTTTCTGGTGAATCTTGCCCAGAAGTGACAGATTGTATGCAGGTGCATTGTGTTTAACTTACAATGTTGTATGTTGCTTTCCTCCCACTTTTATCAGTGCTTCCCAGTGTTTTTGCAGAAGACTTTGGACATGCTGAATATTTCCCGCAGTCTTTTTCATTAATCCCTTTTGTTAAAATTTAGCTTACCTTTTCAATTGTGCTCTCCATAAACAACTAGATTTTGGTCATCCAAGAACTACGAAATACAGAAAGAAAAAAATAAAAATAAAAGAGTATCTGAAAGTGTGCTCACAGACTATTTCTAATAGTCTGATTTTTTAAAACGGAATTTCAGAAATAACGCACCCACAGGTAGTGAAATATTAGTTATAACCTTTGACACAAATATATATGTGTGTCTGCATGTGCGTGTGTATGTCTTTTTTTATTAAGACATGGGCTTCACCCTGAGAATTCTACTCTGTGAATAGCGAGCTGCGGGCCTCTAATTTTTGCCAACCCAAAAGCTTATTTGAAAGTGAAATGTGTATTTTCACAAGACTTTGTCAAGCTATCTTTCTTTCTCCTCTATCTTGACTTTGCCTGCAGACCTGCCTGAGCATGCCCTGAAGCAAGGCGTGTCCCCGATCTGTATTCTCTGAAAGGCTTTGGGGATCGTAGTTTCATTGATCTACCGAATGCGGCTTCCCCTTAGGAAATTTGAGACCTGTTCCCTTCCCCAGACTAGGTTCATATGACAGAGGGCTCTGGGAGGAAGAAGTTTTGCTAAGGTATGCAGAATCATAGCGTCCTCTTCCCAAGAAAAGAAGAAACGGACAAGATTTTGCCCAAGTCAAGGTCGCGGGTACACCATCCGGAATAAAAACAGCGTGCTAGCCCCATGCATAATCGTAGGTTATGAACCGGCTTTATATGGAACCGGGGCAACACCAAACAAAAAGGAAGAGAATGGGGACACGCTCCAAGGAAAGCTTTGTGGGTCTCAGTACGAGGTGGGTTTAAACTAAAGGACAATCAGAGAAAATATCTGTTTTCAGTCTGAGTTACCCGTGAACTTTTTCCTGGAGAGAAGCTCCTGGAGCAATTTACAGCATTCCAGCCGCAGGCTATCGTGCCAGACGCTTTGAATAAACCTTTAGAAACCGAAGCTGCGGGGAAGGACCAGGATTGTGTAAGAGAGATAGCGCCTCCAAAAACCTGGGAGCTGGAGAAGGAAAGCGAATCCCAGGCTGGGTGAAAGTGCCTGATTCCTGCATAGCTCCCAGTGTCGGATTCTGGGCTGCTCGCCTTCTCCCACTCCCCGGGAGGCCAAGAGCAGAGAGGGACTCCAGGCAGGGTCATACGCCGCCCGAACCTCCCCGAGACCTCCGAACCACCAGAGGCTAGAGGAGGCAGGTTTGAGTTTGCGCATAACTTCCAGGGACTCCAAAGAAATGCCAATCCCCTGAAGGCGCTTTCGGGGAGATTCAGAACAGCAGTGCGCTGGGTTGACAGATTAAAGAGGTCGGGGTTG
Organism: Micronycteris hirsuta; assembly: GCA_004026765.1. Taxonomy (NCBI): domain Eukaryota; kingdom Metazoa; phylum Chordata; class Mammalia; order Chiroptera; family Phyllostomidae; genus Micronycteris; species Micronycteris hirsuta. Next base: position 18,312 of record PVJI01011369.1, on the reverse strand, counting down.
GGGAGAGGGGAGGAAGGGAGGGGGGACGTTGCAGATAACTGTAATTGAACAACAATAAAGTAATTATTAAAAAAAAAGAAAAGAAAAAAAGAGGGCGGGATAAATGAAGGCTCGGGTCAGTCCCGAAGGCAGTGAGGCCAACAGGGGGCGCCCTATCACTGCCAACGCTAGTGCCAACCTCTGCGGGCTTCCCGCAAATGCTAGCCACAGACGGTCTGGGAACTCGCTCTTTAAGAAGATAGCGCCCCTTCTCCGAGGACCTCCTCTCCTGGTCCCGATCGCTCCTTTTGCTCAAGGAATAATTTCTAAGACCAGATTTCGACCAGGAGCCAAAAGAGAAGAGGGACTGGATATTCATACACATGCATAGACCAAAATATTATTTTGCGTTTTCAATTCCATACACACCAGAAAGCTATCTGTCGCTATTTCACGAATTGTGTCTATGTTTGGCGTCTCTTTTCTACTGAATGTGAGAAGTACCGCGGGGAGGAGAACAGGGATTTAAGGTAGTGATGGTGGTGGTGGTGGTGGTGTGTATGCCTTTCTGCCCTAGGCCTGAGCACAGAGTTTTGAGAACAGGCAACTCCTCCAGTGCTGAACTGTCTTTCCCAGGTCCGCAGAACTCAGCAATAGATGCTGATGTTCTGGTCCCTTTGGCTCCCATTTGCACGCCTACAGTAAGTGTGTATATACTCCTACCTGGAAGCCCTCAGCCCTACTCATGGCTCTAGGGCAACGCAGACCTTGGCTTTAGGGAACCATGCCCCATAACTCGCTTTTCGAGTTCATTAATGCCCTCAAAATGAATTAGTCAAACCATCCCGCGTTTCTTTGGTTCAAAGATATGGAGGGCCCTAGAGACTTGGAATAGAGGGAAGGGGTGGGAGTGCCCTGCATCTACTGCTCTTCCTTGCTTACTTTCTAGCCTGAACTTCATCCAGTGCTTCCCTTCCCAGTGTTCATCCTTCTGCCTGCCGCCTGCCTCCCTGTCTTTTGCCATCATTACCTACATCTCCTTTGGAGAGGTGGGCCGCATGCCCACGATTTTCTAGGTTTTCCTCTGTCTCTGAAGTGGAAGTCTCAGGGCTGGATCTTCAGGCCCCCAGATGAGTTTCTAGAACCAAGAAATGGAGCCTGCTTCCAAACACCTGTAATACCACTCTCCCTCTCAAATTCGGGCTCTTCTGGCTGCCCCAGGGCAGATGATAATTTGGACCCAGAAGCTAGAGCAAAAATTAAAAGGAAGTATATGGTTGCTGGGGTTTCTAATTCTTATAAAACAGCTCCCCCAGGAAAGCAGAGAGGAGAGAAACCCGCCTGAAGAGATTCCATGTGCCGCATATTGACTCTTTATTCTTTTCTCTTCTCCTGCCTCACTCCCACCTCCTGCCTTGTTTGTTTTAGTTACGAAATTCTGTGGGCACCTAGGTTGTGACTGAAAAGTAACCTTGAAACACGGCGTCCTGAATGTCAGAGACAAATTACAGTCTCCCAACCGTTGGCTGCAGCTGGCGAGGCCTCGTTCGCCCAGCGCCGGGACAGCGTTCCTCCCCGCCGGCCGCCCCTCATTCGGACGCTGGAGGCAGGGCTCAGATAAGACAAAAAGTCGAGGTGACCAAACCAGGCGCCCTCCGCGCCTTCCGGGGCGGTTCCGAGTCTTAACTGTAATAGGGAGGGGCCTCCCAGAGCTGCGGCGGGCGAATTAAAGGTGTGTACATAATTTTTCTAAATACGACAGCGCTTTGCAAATTGGCTCCTTCAATGTCTTCTTGTTTTGACAGAATGAGCGCTGAGAACGAAGAAACCGGGATAAATAAATGCAGCTTTTATAGTTCTGCAGAAGGAAACTGGGCCCCTGTGCCCTCGGACAGACGCACCAGGTGCCAAGCGCTATGGGATAGGGCGGGGTGAGAGCCCTGGGAAGTTCCTGGGCTGGCTTCCTCCCAAAGCTTTCCTTCCACGGCCGCTCATGGTGAGTGCGGAAGAATGGGGGCTGTACCGGGGACCCCTCGTTCCCACTCGCCTAGATGGCAAGTCGCGTCACCGCACTGAGGCGCGGAGGGCTGCGGGCGCCGAGGGGCAGGTGCGGGGCGTGGGCCGTAGCTCCCTCTCACCTAGGTGCAAGCTGATTATTCAAATTGGCTGCCCGGGGTCTGGGGATTGGAGGCCCGCGCCGGCGCGCCGCGCTATATCACCAGCCGCCCACGTCACTGCGGCACTTGTCGGCTCCGCGATCCACACCTCCTCCTCCTCCTCCTTCGCTCTCCACCCCCTCCCCCGCCCGCCCCCCAGCCACGAGCTTCCCGCCGCCTCCTGGCAGCTCCGCACTGCCAGCCTCAGCCTCTATCCGGCAGCCCGCGAGCGCGACGGCGGCGGGCGCTGCCGGCACCAGATCTCTCGTCCAGGCCGCCTCCGGTCCTTGGCCCCCCTCCGCCCGCCACTCACCCCTCCCTCCCACTTCCAACCGCGGCCTCTGGCCAGCCCCAGGAGAGAGGGAGTGGGGCCGAGAAAGACGGAGCAAGAGAGAGGGAGGGAGGAGACAGTGCCATAGCTGACTTTTTTTTTTAACGTGTGTGTGGGGCGGGGGGGTGGTGATTGCTGATCGTTTGTTGTGGCTGTTAAATTTTAAACTGCCATGCACTCAGCTTCCAGTATGCTGGGAGCGGTGAAGATGGAAGGGCACGAACCGTCCGACTGGAGCAGCTACTATGCCGAGCCGGAGGTAGGCACTCGCCTTCTCAGGGGGGACTTGGGGTGACGGCGCCCGCTTTTTCCCCAACCTCGGGACTGCTTTCCTTGCCGGCACCGGCCCCCCACCCACGCACCCCCGGCCGCTCTGGGCAGCCGCCTTTTCCACCCTACTTCCTCTCAAATGGGTCTCTTTTTTATACGACACACTGTTAGCCTTGAGATAATATTAACTTTGTGATCAAATATTGACTTGCGGCGCCTCCAAATCCTCTTCGTGGCCGAGCCACGCACTATCCTAACAGAGTTATGTTTGGCAGCGCGCGGCTGGGGAGGGGTGGGAGGTCGGCGGCAAGGGGGGTGAGGAGCTGGAAAGCAGAAGGTGGGCAGGAGCTGGGGGCTGAGGTACAGGCAAAGAGTAAAATACTAAAGGACAAAAGAAAGTTTGCCGCTGAAAAACACAGCCGCGTGTAGTTCAGTTCACGGTCTTCTCCCTACCACTCCATTCAGTGCCTCCGGCGGGCCCCAGACTCTGCTCAGGCTCTGGGTTTCGGTTCCCCTGGGGCCAAGAATGGGGTCCTGGAAAGAAAACTGAGCAGAGAAGACTCTGGAAAAAATCTCTTGAGGCTGCCCTGGTGTCCCTGCTAGGGGTCCCACGGATTGCTTGCTAAGGTCGAGGTGGGGTCTGGGGCCCGGCGGGAAGTCAGTATACTGGCGGGAGAGTTGGAGACACTATAGGGAGGGCAGATGCATTTGAGGTGCCTGGTTCGGGGATGCTTCAGGTGTCCCCTGTTTTAGAATCTGAGCCAGGCAGAGAAGGGCTAGAAACCAGAAACACGCACAGAGTAACAACCCGCTGGCTACCTCCCCAGGCGCGATCACGGACTCTCTGCGTGAAACGGACTCGGAAGGGAACGGGGAGCGGGGATGGTGCCGGCGAGGGAAGGACTCCCCGGAGGCCCCGGCCTGGGCTGTCCGGGTGTCTGGCAGGTCAGGGCGCGCTCAAGCCTAGGTGCTAACGCTCTGTGCCTCCGTCCTTGGGTTCTCGTCCGCAGGGCTACTCCTCCGTGAGCAACATGAACTCCAGCCTGGGAATGAACGGCATGAACACCTACATGAGCATGTCCGCGGCCGCCATGGGCAGTGGCTCCGGTAACATGAGCGCTGGCTCCATGAACATGTCTTCGTACGTGGGTGCGGGCATGAGCCCTTCCCTAGCCGGCATGTCCCCTGGGGCAGGAGCCATGGCGAGCATGGGAGGCTCGGCGGGGGCGACCGGTGTGGCGGGCATGGGACCACACCTGAGTCCCAGCCTGAGCCCGCTTGGGGGACAGGCGGCGGGGGCCATGGGTGGCCTGGCCCCCTATGCCAACATGAACTCGGTGAGCCCCATGTATGGTCAAGCGGGCCTGAGTCGCGCGCGGGACCCCAAGACGTACCGGCGCAGCTACACGCACGCTAAGCCGCCCTATTCATATATCTCGCTTATTACCATGGCCATCCAGCAGAGCCCCAACAAGATGCTGACGCTGAGCGAGATCTACCAATGGATCATGGACCTCTTCCCCTTTTACCGACAGAACCAGCAGCGTTGGCAAAACTCTATCCGTCACTCTCTCTCCTTCAACGACTGCTTCCTCAAGGTGCCCCGCTCGCCAGACAAGCCCGGCAAGGGCTCCTTCTGGACCCTGCACCCCGACTCAGGCAACATGTTTGAGAACGGCTGCTACTTGCGCCGTCAGAAGCGCTTCAAGTGCGAGAAGCAGCTGGCGCTGAAGGAAGCAGCGGGCTCCACGGGCAGTGGAAAGAAGGCGGGTTCAGGGGCTCAGGCCTCGCAGGGTCAACTCGGGGAGGGCTCCGGACCGGCCTCCGAGACCACGGTGGGCACCGAATCACCCCGCTCGAGGGCCTCTCCGTGCCAGGAGCATAAGCGAGGGGTCATGGGGGAGTTGAAGGGTACGCCGGCCGCGGCACTGAGTCCCCCGGAGACGGCGCCCTCGCCGGGGCAGCAGACGCAGGCCGCGGCTCACCTGCTGGGCCCTCCCCACCATCCCGGCTTGCCGCCGGAGGCCCACCTTAAGCCGGAACACCACTACGCCTTCAACCACCCTTTCTCCATCAACAACCTCATGTCTTCTGAGCAGCAGCACCACCACAGCCATCACCACCACCAGCCCCACAAAATGGACCTCAAGGCCTACGAACAGGTGATGCACTACCCCGGCTACGGTTCCCCTATGCCGGGAAGCCTGGCCATGGGCTCAGTCACGAGCAAAGCGGGCCTGGACGCCTCACCCCTGGCCGGGGACACCTCCTACTACCAGGGAGTGTACTCCCGGCCCATTATGAACTCCTCTTAAGACAGCTGCTGGCTGCACTAGCCCGGACAAGGACAAGAGAGAGAGGAAGTGGGGTGGAGACTTTGAAGTAGGGGTGTTGGAGAGATGCAGGGGAGAAGAAATCCAAAACACTCCCACCCCCAGGGCAGCAGTTTTCCCTTACCCTCTGCAGTTCTTCCCTCTCGAATAGATGGTCACACTGATATGTATCATTCTATATAAAGAGGGAAAAAGATAAACAGTCAAAAATACAAAAAGAAAAAAGCTCCCAGTTTCCACTACTGTGTAGATGCCTGCTTCCTGCAGCATCTGCAAATTCTGATTTTTGTTGTTGTACTCTTCCATTGTTGTGGTTGCAGGGAAGTCTTTCTTTATTTAAAAAAAAACAAAAACAAAAAAAACACAAAAAACAAAACAAAACAAAAAAATCCCACAAACTTTTGTGTCTCAATGTAAAGCAATGTAGTTTTAACAGAGAAACGGAGAATTGTACCATTGTTTAAAAAGAGGGGGATAAAAGATGTAAGGGTCTGTTTTAAATGACCAAGAAAAAATATGAAGTCCCATGCTTGACACAGTGAAATCCAGGTCTTGGGTCTGATTAATTTATGGTTTCTGTGTGCTTTATTTATGGCTTGTAAATGTGTCTTCTGGCTGCAAGGACCAGAGTTCCACAAATCTATATTAAAGTGTTATTGACGGTTTTAATCCTTGAATCATCAAGATTTTTTTTCTTTGCCTGATTAAAAAAATAAACAAGTCTAGAAATTAGTGGGGAAGGGAGATCCAGGCTGGTTGCAGGTTATATTTTGGGGAGAGTTGTTATTTTACCAACATTTTATTAAAATTTTCAGATATATTGAATTCGACTGGATTTTACAGACATGCTGACTGTTGTAGCTCAGTTTTGGCGTTCTCCCTCAAAGTGAAGGGTCATGTTTGATTCCCAGAGCACATGCCTGGGTTGTGGGTTAGTCCCTGGTTGGGCACCAGCAAGAGACAACTGATCTGATGTTTCTCTCTCACATCAATGTTTTTCTCCTTTTTCTCTCTGTCTTCCCCTCTTTCTAAAAATAAATAAATAAAATCTTTTCAAACACACACACACATGTACCCATTGCCCGGATCCTGCAATTATTTCACTATACTTGTATTGTATATCTGTCCTATCTACAGTCCATTGGTCAATTCGTCTTATATTTGAAGGGCATGTCACAGTAAATTTCAGACATCAGTACACTTCCCCCTAAGCACATCAATAAGCACATCATTTAAATAAAACTCAATATTGTTAATGGTTGGCTACCTTTTGGATTTTGAGTTTATCTTTACACACAAAGAAACACAGATATCAGGTCAACCATTCCATGGATTTGATGCAGATTTATCTTTCAACCCAGGTGCAAACCACATATCCTGATTTTCTACCTGAGCCATGTGAAGGTTCAATGTTGTTCACATCTCTTGAGTCCTAGGGCAGGCTTTTCTGGGAAGAAGCCTGGATTTTACATGTTTTGCTGCATTTCCCATCTTAACTTCCCCTTCACATAACCCCAGATTCAATTTGCAAATTCCTGGGGCAGCACTTTGCCTTTTCATGGCTGCCTCTGTGTGGCACCCCTTTACCCTCCTATGGAATTGGACCTCTGTGTCTACACTCCACAATTCTATTCCAGCCTCCTCTTGACTTAAGTGTTTTGCACAACGTTGGCAGACCTCGCTAAAGCCTGGCAGTAGTGAGGCGTCTGGAAACATGACTTTTTCCTAGAATTACAAAAGGATGGATCATGCAGGATGATGCTCTGAATTTCAATTTAAAAAATAAGGTATATTTGGGATGAGGGGGAGGTAAAGGGTGTATTTAGGGGTTTGCAAAGTGATGGTAGCCAGTGGAGAGATCCCGGAGTTTGAAGGGCCTTTTTCCTCCTCTCCCAACAAATGCCAACCAGGACTGCGGGGCAGAAAGGATGAGGGGTATTTTGTGAGCCTTAAAGGAAAATTCAAATGTATAAAGAAATACTCAAAATAAATTCTTACGATCATGCTGTCTCTCCCCACAGACACCCTAACTCTGTGGCCAATCGCAATGGAAACCCTGGAAGCGAAGCCGGTCCAGGGTGTACAAAGAGGGCCCAGCTTTGGCTTTGCCGGGCACATCTGCGGGCCTGCAAGCTGGCTAGCTGTCTGGGGGAGGTCAGGAGCCACTGTTGTCACGGGCCTTTCATACTTGGGGCCACCCAGAGCACAGCTACTTACGGTGGGTAAGAAGGGCTCTGAGGCCAGGACATTTTGCCTCAGGTTTTTAAAGCCCGGGTTCCTGTTTCCGGGACTAATCTTTGGGTTTCCTTAGCATCCAAGCCTCTAGTGCTCCAGATTCGCCCCAGTCCTGGAAACTGCTTCTCCGTGCGCCCTCTGCCACCTTAAGGGGTCTCTGCCCCCTCAAACCTTGGCCTTCCCACGCGCTTAAGTGGGGGTTGCCCTCGCCTGGGTCACTCTCTCCCGCCTCTAAATCCTAGTTTTTAACCGGCCACATTGTCCCCAGTAACATAGGGAAGAGAAATTTGGGCGGGGGATGGAGGGTGGTATCCGGAGGCCGAATCCAACTATCAGGGCTGTCTCCTTCTAGCCGGGACACACACGTCGTGAGCCTGGCCTGAAAAGTGTTTCATTATCACATAAAAGGCTCCTGTGGCGAAGGAGCGGAGAGGCAGTGCCGGCAGCCGAAAGGAGGACAATGGAGGCTGAAAGCGCTGCCCTAACCTGCTCTGTTTCGTGACGCACGCCCATTGTGTGAGGGTCGTTTTAAACTACTTAGCGCGCCACCCCACCTCCCTTCACTGATCCGGTCCGATAAGATGGAGTTCTGTCCGAATACAAAAAAAGGATGCCGGGAGTGGGTGCTTTCGGAGGATTCTGCGCTTCTTGGGTCTTCCACACCTCACACTCCGGCCACCTCCTCTTTCCCTCAAACCCAGGCTGCAAGCTTACTAGCTCACAGATAGCCCTGCGCCTGCCTTCCCCTAAGCCTTAAGTATTGTAGGGTGCAGCGTTTATTTTTTCTTCCCCCTCCCTCTTCTATTCCTCCCTTTTCCTTGCGCCCAACGCGCGCCGGTTTAAGCAACCGTGATCTGTGAATAAACAAAGTCAGTAAACAACCGAAAAAAATATTCTAGATCCGAATTCCAGGAGGGTAAACTTTCCATGCCACGTCAGACCTCAAATTTGCACAGATATTATTTGCCTCCCCCCTCCTTTATTATTCTTTTTTTTTTTCTTCCAGGATCCCATTGTACTGAACTGAATTTTATAACGCTGATCGATATCTTGGTAAAATATTCATTTTTAAACTAGCGGGCAGTGAAATCTTTGCTTTGTGTGCTAAAGTCAACAGTCGCTGGGTTTGAGCTCAAATAAATGCGGAGATGCTTGGGCTCGGAGCAGTCCGCCGCAGCCACCACCCTCCGCGCGCCGGACGCTCTGCCATCAGCCGGCCCGAACTCCGCAGGTAGGGGACGCGCCCAGTCCCGGGCTGCGACTGGGGGATCTCCGCTGAGTCCGACCCTACCCCCACTCCAAGCGCCGCGTCTCCCCTCCCCCAGGTAGTACTTATCCGTTCCTAGAGCTCCGACCCCTGGGAGGAAGGAGTTTGGCGGTGGAGGTAGTGAGAAGCTAAATACGAGAAGACTCAGGGATTTGTAAGGTGGCCTTTTTTTGAGGGGGACTTCTAAGAATGCGTAGTTTTAGAGAATGAGGAGTGGAAGAATTACGAACTCGGACTAAACCTGGCCTCTGAGTACAGAGGCCCCAAGCCACAGTAGGGCCCCAAGCTACAGGAAGCCACTGCCGGTCCCTGCAGCCCCTTGTGGCTGGAGATTTGATCCGAGGGCCGCGTGTGTCCCAAGGACAGTAGGAAGGTAGGGTAACACACTTGGTCTCAGAGTCAGGGGTGGGGGTCAGCAATAAAGGACGTGCTGGTAGTGGGGTGCTTGCAGAGGCAGAGGCTCGAGAGTGGAGACGCCCTCCCCTGGTGCGCACAGTTTCTCGTCCAGCCTCAGCGTTTCCGCAGAAGCCCTCGGGCCTAGGCTGTGGCTAGGGTCGAAAACGTGTGGAAGCAGAGGAGAGGCATACACTCTCCCAGAAACGAGTGAACTTTTCGTTCGGGTGACAAGACGTGGCTGGTGGCCTTCACGCACAAGCGCAAGGCTGCATGCAGGCATCTTCCGGAGCCTCCAGGGTTACAAGTTAGGTCCACCAGGAAAAGTCAGAAACCAGCGTAGGGGCCATTTATCACTCCACCCTCCTAGCGCATGGCTCGAAGGTGCACGCTGCAGTGCCTGCGGTTTGGAGGACCTAACAGAATCGAACGGCTATTTCTAGGAAGGAGCTGACTGGGAAAACTAGTGGTTCCGGTACCACAAGTTGAAAATGCAGGACTTTCATTTTTTGAGAGTACAGGAAAGGTGTCTTTTCTCTGGGATCTACCGGGAACACCGCCCTCCGCCCCCGCCCCCGAAATCTGTATTCCTCCTGGGGATTTTGCTTCAAACTGCTGGGTATCTGGCCTTGTAGGAGGCCCATGCCGGCTCCCTTACTCTGGGTATTTCACCAGTGTGACGCGCTGGAGGGCTGGCCTACCTAAATTGCACAACACCCCAACCAGAAAGCTCTTCCAGTCTATGCCAGAGTCCCCAGATTCCAAACTCAAATGAGCAGAAATCTGTCCCGGTAATTGACAGGGTCAGTTATGTGAGCACCTCCGTGTGTAAGAAACTTGGGCTCCCTCCCCTCCTTCCTCTCCCCCGCCCGCCCCCGGCTCTGAATCTTTGTCCACCGCTCCAGAAGACAGCTACTTGCTCATCTGCAGTCCTCCAAACCCGGGCCCCGGCGCGCTTGGCTGGTTATCTTCCCTGAATAAGATGGAACGTCTGCAGGACACACGGCCAGGCTAATCGTTTTTAAATAATTAATGTCTCGCCGTTCCACTGGTAATGCTTGGCCTCGAATCTGTCAATTACTTGTCATTAGACCTGTATCGACCCACGGCCTTCCTTTGGGCCATTGATGGAGCCAGGTCACCTAGCCCAGCCCACTTCACGACCGAATGAAAGGTTTTTGGCCTTTGAGAGCTGGGTGGGAAGTAGCTGTGGCCCTTAATTCAATGTGAGTTTTGAAAGAAAGCCCCTCGCTGAAAAGATGTAATCTTCAAAATAGCCAATTTAAACGCTTGAGCTTTATCACCTGCCTACTGCCTTCTCCTGGCTTTATAAAGAGAAGCTGGTCCTTAGAGCTTTGGGGGACTTTTATGTGAGGGTGGGGAGAAGAAAAGGGAGAGATAAGGCTTAATAGGGCAGGGGTTTAGTGTGTTTGATCAAGAAGTTACCTGAAGGCACTTCGGGGTGCCTGGTTTGATCAGATGCAGTGCATTGTCTAAGCACCAAGCCAGGGGTGGGGAGTCGCCTAGACAGTATCTACTGGAATGTGTAAGTCAGAACTGTCCGACTGGGGGGTGGAAAGGGCAGGGCGTTTTGGGCTGTGAATTTTCAGCTTGCAGATGAGATAGGAAAGGGAATTTTTGTCTGAGTCCCCAACCATCCTAGTACCTGAGATTGCAGAACAGTCTGTGCAGGCTATTTCCCAGAGACTGGTAGGCACCAAGTCCTGCCACACAGAAGAGGCACCATCACCAGCCGCCCCCCCCACCTCCGTTTCCCCTCTCTCTGCACCACCCCCTATAAGCCATATAGACTTAGCGCCACCAGTCCCAATCTGCTGTCTGCTGTAGCAGAAAAGCAAGATTTCAGATCTTTGAATGTCTTTGCTGGGTCAGGGACACAGGGGACTGCCAGCCCTGCCTACAACACCATGGCAACCAAGGACTGATGGAGTGAAATTAAAAAAAAAAAGAAAAACACACACACACACACACAAGAAAAAATTTCCCAAAAGCTTGCAACTCCCTTTAATTAAGCTTCTGCTCCTTCTTTCCCCCATCAGTTTTTCTTTTTACACTAAACAAATATCTGAGGGTCTCAGAAACTATATGCCTTCTGTGCCAAAGATCTACAACTCTCTTGGACTGCAAAGGCATGTCTCCTCCCAGTTTTACAGCAGAATCCAGATCACAGCTTCTTATAGCCTCTACCCCTAGGAACTGCCTTTCCTCTGAGAAGAAGAGACAAGAAGATATAGGAGATGGATAAAAAGATCATGATGCAGTGAGAAAACTATTTTAAAAATTATTAGAAAGCAGGCTGACAGCTGTCAGGGGTTGTGTGGGAGTGGGCTGTGGGGAGGTGTGGAGAGATTAAGGAAAAATCACAAACAACAGTGTGGTAATTGCTGGAGAAGGAAGGTGGTGGTGGAGGGTTCTATAGGGGGGATGATAATGGTGATAGAGGGAGACTTGACTTAGGGTGGTGAACATACAATACAGTGTACAAGTGATGTGTTGTGGAATTATGCACCTGAAACATGCATAATGTTGTTAACCAGTGCACCCCAATACATTCAGTAAAAATGAAAAAAAAAAAAAAAAGAACAGAGATAGGCTGACTAGACACTGCCTGTGTGCCTGGCCAGCCCTAGGTCCTAGACTGCTCTTTAAGCCTTTGGCTTCAGATTCACATCCTTTCTAGTGCATGTTACAATAATTGGGATTTTTTGAAAAATTCTTTTCTGATGAGATGCAGTGGATATGAGAAGGATGTTAAAGGAACCTTCAGAGCCTGGCTGGTGTAGCTCAGTGGACTGAGTGCAGGCTGGAAACCAAGCAGTCCCGGTTCGATTCCCAGTCAGGGCATATGCCTGGGTTGCAGGCTGGGTCCCCAGTGAGGGTCACGTGAGAGGCAACCACACATTGTTGTTTCTTTCCCTCTCTTTCTCCTTCCCCTCTCTCTAAAAATAAAATAAATAAAATCTTAAAAAAAAAATAAAGGCACCTCCAGAGACCAGCAAACAAAAATTGCATGGTAGAGACATTGATTCTCAGGGACTCCCTGCGGGGTCCCAACAGCTCCCTCTTCTTCCTTTGACAAAGCTCCTAAGGAGTGCCCTCCTTCTGAGCAAGATTCAGGGGTTGCCACGGAAGCTTAAATCCTGAGACATCTCCCCATTCTCTTCACAGCCTTCCTGCCCACTCTCTTATCCTTTTTCTCCTTTCTTCTTTAAAACAATCATGTGTATACCCCACCCCGCCCCCTTCTGCCATTGTATTTGTTGATGACCTAACACGCTCACACCAAAAGCCACACACAGAAAACCAACAACGTGGGATGGGAGGAGAGACCAATTATGATTGAGGCTAACAAGCCTGGAACACCCAAGTTGAAGCTGGCTGTCTCCTGGGAGACTGATGGAGGCTTATTTTACAAGCTGTCATTCCACCCGGGTTCCTATTGCCAGACTGGAGGTGATTCCTATTCTCCCCTCCCCCTCGGCCCCTGAATCCTAGGGGCTTATCCTCTTCAGAAGCAGCTGCCACCAAAGTCCCTCTCCTGCACAGGTAGAGAGGACAGGGTTGTTTTACAAGCACATCTTCACAACAGTATGCTTATATTTTATATTAGTAGCTGTTTGTCAGAACTCTGAGCTCACTGTCAAGAAGACAAGGACTGGTCAGATGTTACCGTCCCACACACTCTCACTCCCTGCCAGGTTCACATTAAAGGCATTGACTTTTCATTCTCTCTCTTTTGCTCTCACTCAGTGTTTACTATTAGATAATTTAACTGATAGCTGGGAATGCTGAAAAAAGCAACCCAAGTTAAGTTGCATTGATTCCTTTATGCTAAACTAGAGGCCTCATGTTCTCATTAGGATAAATACCTAGGGTTTACTCTCCTGAAGGTATTGGAGGCAGCAATAGTCCCCATAATGTCAGGACATGATGCCAGCAATGCAATTTTTTAAAAACTTAAAAACATCAAATTAACTGAGAGGGAACAACCATACACTTGGAGGAAAACATACTGGCATTATGCACATTACAATTTTGGAATGAGAATTATTTGCTGTGTTTTCTCAGTTTTACTTACTTGCTTAAGCAATTTCACTTCTACTCAATAAAGTGGTTGAGGACTAAGCTTTTCCTTGGACAAATCAGCATTTCCTTTGTTTCTTTATTTGAAAAGAATAAAACAGATGTTTCAATAATAAGCTGGAATGTTTTTAGATCAGGGTTGGTAATGACTGGCAAATCAAAATAAAATCGCGTGCATGTCAATTTTGACTTGCTGTTTCACTAGAAATATGATCTCAATTATTTCTTCCCTTTTCACAAAGCAGACATGATTGTATAATGGATTTTGTTGGAAAGGTTTTGTTCATGTAGAGAAAAGCGTGCTGTTCCTAATGTAATGAATGTTAAAAGCTTATTACTTGAAAGTACAAAATGCCGTCTTAGGAAGTGGTTGGAGGGGAGTGCTTGTGAGGAACTAAGGTCTGAAGCGGACGGCTGAAGAACTGGGAAGGGACGATGATGATTATATGACATTTTCTTTGAAGAAACAGGGTGAAATGTCATGCAGGGCAGGGTATGGATCATAGGAAGCTCTGTATGCAAAGAAATCAGGAGATCAACATGAGTATACTCTGGTATAAAATATATAACCCTATACTGAAACTTTCTGCTTGGCATATGTTCTAAAACCCAATTTAAGAAGTTTAAAATAAAAGGAACCAATTCCACTTAGTCTGCAATTCTAAACTACTTTAAATTGGATTGTTCACACACAGAAAGAAGTTCTGTAATTGAACAAAAATAAAATTAAATTTAAAAAAATAAAAAAAAAGTTCTAACTTCAATGACTTGCTGGTTGAGAAAATTCACCCTCTCCCCAGAAGAGTGAGTCTATTTCTTGCCAAAACTTTACTTTTTATTCTTCCATCTCTGTGTTTCTTATTTTTGTTCTCTGTTTTTTCTTCACCACAACTGTATTCAATCCAACCACCATAGAGTGAGATCCTCTGTGCACCATGCAAGGTGTCTCATGAATATGACCTGATTTAAGCTTCCCCACACTCCACAGGTAGATGTCAAAATTAATAGGTGATGAGCTTGGGGCAGAGAGAAATTAAGGAACCTGTTCCAATTTCAGAGCTCAGTACTGAACTCAAGTCTTTCAGCTCTATGTTATTGCCATTTCTCTAGGCTTCATATTATCCTGCACACAGATCTCTCTGATTCAAATGCAATAGGATACCTGCCTTCACCAGACACACCAGGTTTCAAAGTGAGATGCTTCTGGTAGAAATTGAAGCTGAAATGTTAGGGGAAGGCTGGAAAGAAACAGGAAGATCTCAAGAAGATTGAGGCTCAGATATTCTCCCTCAAAGGATGGCATATATCCCACCCACTAAATAGAAGTCAATATAGTGGGTTACAATTGGAATCAGGCTGAATTCTTAGTTCCTCTTTTGCAGCAATACAGTTAGAATTCCCATGTGACCATGGTCCTTCAAAGCCAGCCACTCTTCTTTGTTGAAGCTTCTGGGGCCAGTTGGTGAATGCTACAAGAAGGAGACAGCTCTTGCGTTGTGATTAGAAAAGAGAACAATGTCAGGGGGCAGACACATTGGCCTGACCTATGGGGCTCAAAGCAATACATTTAGCAAAATTATTTATCAAGAAGCAGCCTGCCAGCCTTATTCCTTACTGGGGATTCTAAAGCAGGCTCAGGAATATTTTGAGACTCTTGCCTCTGACCTCCCCCTGACCTGCACCTGGTGGCCTGACAGCACAGGTGACAGCACAGCTGGAATGCATGCACTGTCCACAGCTGGGCTTCAGTGCTTCCCTGCCCCCCTGCCTCAGCCAACAGAACAGCAAGAACTCAGCTCCCACAGCACCCCTCCCTCCCACATTATATAAATGCAGATCTGTATAAACACCTGCCTTGGAGGTTTGCCTATGAATAGGAAGCTGGCCTAGACTGACTGACTGCTTCCATCACAGAGGAAAGGTGTACTGCAGTATTCAGTAGGCCTGCAGTCTAGGAGAATAGCACCACCCAGCTTCCCAGTAAGTTACACTTGGACACTTGGATATGCAAGCCAAAGATGGCTGATACCTACTTGTGCTAGGCCTTGGGGACATGAGGCTGACTGAGAGATGGCCTTCCTGACAACAGGGTCTCAGTCTGGACATGGAGGGCTCCTTTTTCTCCCCCAACATTTTGGAATATAAGTTCCCCAGACTTTCCATTTTTAGTGGTGTGGGATTTTCTTTAGATTTAGTGTCTTTTGTTTTGGGATTTCAGAGGAGGCTCTAGATAACTGGATTGTAAGGCCAGCTCAACACACAGTGATGTGTAGGACTGGAGATGGCCAACTCTTGGAAGCAAATAGGGTTCTAGATTAAACCAAAACATCCAATTCTAAACTGGATAATTGAGGTGTTAGACTAAGGTGGGGAGAATACATTGCAAATGACAGTTACCCAAACTCAGATCAGGCTCTGAGCCTTCAAAAGACTGAAAGAGAAGGGGTGAATGCAATGTTGGGGCTATTTATGGGAGTGAATTGAGGTGGGGCAGGTATCTAATCTATATTATTTCCACTTTCCATTTTAATTACCACTCCCCTCCCACCAACAGAGTTTGCCAATTAGAGGTGTCTCTTGATTTCTTTTCTTTAAAAGGACATTTTGATTCTCCCTGGCAGACAGTTAAATCCCCCACCCCACCCCGCCTCTCTCTTCTCAGAGCTCAGGAACAATTTGCCTCCTTATCTCTTGCCAGCATGGAGTAGTGGGAAGGAGTTGATCTCAGGTGCTAACCTGCAGTTATCAGAATACCAGCCTCATTTAGAGAGCTCAACTATGGAACCTTAGGTGATCCTTTCATTGATTGCGGAAAGAGCTGTTTAGATTTTGCCCTTCTAGCTCAATAAACAGCTAAAAGTAACTGCAGGATTTCTTCCTTGCATTTAGAGGAATCTCTGTCTCTGTCTCTGTCTCTCTTTCACACATTCCTTCCCTTTTTCAGGCTAAGAAACAAGCTGACGGTGGTCCTTTTATAACAGCAAAAGCTGACCTCCCCATTCCCAGCAGCTGAGTCTTTTGTGGTGGGGGCGGGGATGCTACACCTTCCTCTGAAGAACATATATCTCTCCCAAAGAACATAGCCTTCCAAATTCCTAAATCTGTAAGAAAAACTCCTGAGAAAGTGTTGACCCTTTAGGCCCCCTACCCTGTCACCTCCAAAAGTTCACACCTGGCTAAAATACTTGCTAGAAACTCCTGTGTACTATTCCTCCCTTGCTTCCCTTCCCATCTCCCACCCAGAGATCACAATTCCCAGTTAATCTTTGATAAGCTTGTTGAAGCTCTGACCCAGCTGAATAAAGTTGGGGATGGGGACAGATTTGCTGTCTGCAATGCTGGAATGGTGCTTCTGCACCTGGCCCTCTGATCCTTGGGGGTAAAAGTGAATTAAAGTGGTAAGCTTACTCTGATGATCAAACTTTTAAGGTTTTTAGCAAGATCCCCATATTACTCCTCAATTACGAATAGAAAAAGAGAAATGGACTTCCTATTCAAAATTTGCAATTCTCTGAACAGACCATTTGCTTTAATTGGGCCATATCATGTAGCTCTATCTCTAGGAATAGGTTTGTTTTGTAGGGATCATGTGGAACGTGTACATTCTGCCATGTGTTTGTGTAAAATAAAGAGAAAGACATAATTTCCAGTCAACGCAATATAAAAAAATTAGTACAAATCCTAAACAATGACAATTTCAAATTCAATAATTCTTTAAACAAAGAGTTGGTAAATGATAAAGAACAGTTTTCCTTATGGTGTTCAACACAATCAGTCTGAAACGAGTGTGTTTTCAAAAATTAAGGAACTTCTTTTTTCAAAGTTAGTACTATTTCAAATGAAATTCTTTTCTTGTTTGCTTAAATACCTTTCACATAATAAAAATATTTTTGAAGTTAGATCATTCAACTTAAAATACAGTTTTCTAATATCTGCCAGCTTCAAGCAAGAAAAGGCTGTTTAAAAGTTTCACAAATCTAATTTCTGGATCTGTTCTTTCCCAGAAACCAAAAGTCTAATATTTTTTAAAAATCACTATCTTGTCCATGAGCTATCCAATTGAAAAAATCCTAAAATATGAAACAAACATTGATTTCTTAGTATTTAAAATAGAAATAACTTTCACAGTACCAAGTGTTCCACAGTAATGAACATTAAGGAAATAACTTTTTTTTAAAAAAGGTAGTCTCTGAAATTAGATTGCTATTTTATTATATTAGGTACCCCTGGACAAACCAAGAAAATATGTCATTTATTTACTCCTTACCTTTTCTAGCACAATTTTGTGAAGTATAACGAGCATTTGGGGTTTTGATATATTTATTACATGCCATCTATTTGCATATTTGCTGAGGCTCAAATATGCCTTTGCACTATGTACAGTCTATGGTGTGTCCTGCGAAATCGAAAGAATGATAAATGGCTGTCCAGGAGAGTTACAGCGTACAGTTCACAGTATCTTAGCTTGGTTGTTACTGACCGCATTGTTTAGGGTTTGTACTAATTTTGCATATTGTTGTGATGACTGGAAATTATGTCTTTCTCTTTTGTCTTAATATGACCAAAGTTAGTTATCCAATTTCACTTCATATTTTTTCTGTAAATTTTGTGTTTGATAAAATAGCTCAATGGCACTAATTAAACCTCTTCTTTCAAAGGCTATTTATTTGTATTTCTCAGCGTTTGTCTTTCTAGCTATGAAATTTACCCCAAAAAACATCTTGGGGGGAAGTGATCATTTTTGGATTGTTTGACACATTTAATAAAATATAAAAAATGTTTTTGGGTAAAATAGTATAGATTCTAAGTGAAATAGGAGTTTGTTTTATTTACCTCCTTCCTTTATGAAGTGTTTGTGCGGGTCTCCCCACACCTGGGGTGTTTAGATATTCTGTAATAGTTCACCTCCTCTGGAGCCCTGGCAAAACTACTCTAAGTTCTGAAATATAACTCAGGAGAAACCTGCAGATATTAGTGGGACGGAGGATGTAACCTCCCATGGCGCTCTGAGACACGCGACATTCTGTTTGATGCAAGGGGCAAAAAACACGATCTAACAGTGTGTACATGTGTATTCAGCCATGAAATTGAATATTATCAAAGTCGAAAAATGCAAATCAAATTAAAACCAGGGAAAAACTATCTTTGGAATTACAGCAACTTGGAGTCCCAAAATGTTTGCTTAAATTGAAGCCTTTAGAAATGAAAAACCTCTAAATCGCCCTTCTCTGTTCCCTAACCCCT
>PVJI01011368.1:0-56379 GCA_004026765.1 Micronycteris hirsuta | reverse complement strand
CTAATCTTCAGAGAACCACTCTTCTGTATTTTTTCCTTATTCATAGTAGTATATTTTGATTGTATCACAGATGAAAATCTGTCCAATTTGTATACATGAATTAACTAGAAATATGTGAAGGTTTTCTTCTCTTCTCTAAATTACTCACATTTTCCACACTGTAGTCAGTTGTTGTTCTATATGCTCTGGTTTTGTTCTTCTCATTTATGGGTTTTAGTTATGATTATGATCATTGTTCAGTTTTAGGGTTTCCTCCCTTAAAACATTTTGTTGTTGTTTCTAGAGGGAATCTCAGAATAGGAGGGGGAACGGGCTCGCCTACCTCAAAATAGGATTGGGTGTGGGTAGAGAAAATTCTGTCTCCCGCTCTGTCATCCTTTGGAAGACACTTACTGGAAGCGGAGTTGAATTTGTGGCCTGGTGGAGCGGAGGTGGGACCAGCCGCAGCAGCTCCCTCCCCTGACTCTCTCTGGGGCACAGCACGAAGAGGCTCCCGCCCTTTCTCTGAGCCTGGCTCTCCTGACTTCTTCCTGTTGATTCTGTGAGCTAGCTGCACCCCTTCCCACAAAGCCCTCCACTGTCAAAAGCTTTCCTTCTCCGAAAGAACCCTTCCTAATAAGCACGGTTATCCTTTACTGGCCTTCAGAGAAGTAAATGGACTGCATTTTTTAAGCACATCTCTGAAAACTGGATGGATCCATTTCTCTCAGTGCGTCTCCATTTGTGGGAGGGATGCTTTCAGCTTCCCTTAAGTGAAGAGGATATGTGGAGAGGAGGCTTCCATGCGTTCGGCACAGAGAGGAGGGCTTTGCACTGAGCGCGGAAAGGTTTAGTCAATTTCACTTCTAAGCGAAAGGGCCTTTTTCTGTCCTCACCGATCCTCTCTTTTCACCTCCCCTCTTTTGTGTGTTTAGTGGAGTTCTGTAATAGCTGTAATTCTGGTCTTTCCTTCAAGTCTCTGCTGATAACCCTTTTATGTAATAAACAGGAACTAGGAAGAACCCAGCCATCCCATTTGTGAAGAAGGTGCTACTTTTATCTTTGTATCGATTGAATCTGAGTTTATAGCTCTCTGGTATCTTGCTATGTGGTTTTCTCTATTTAGATTTCATCACCAATTAATTCCATCAGTTCTCTTCTTATAAAATGTCTTCCATGAATTTCTGATGAATCTCTGATGTCACTTCTTTCCCAGAAGTGGAATACATTATTATTATTATTATTGTTATTATTACTAAAACACTTTTTTACATTTCAGTGGAAATATGGGAGAGAAGTGTTCAGTCATCATCTGGTTTTGACATTACATTACATTTTCAGTGATTCTCAATCCTGGCTGCACCTTGGAGAGGGTTTTTTTTTGTTTTTAATACCAGTGCTGGAGCCTCAGTTCCAAAGATGATGCTTTATTTAGTCTGGAGTGGAACTCAGGCCTCAGTATTTTTTTAAAGCTCCCTAGGTGATTGCAATATGGAGTCAAGTTGGAGAACGACCCTTCTAAGCAAATGTATGGCCATTTTTAAAGACAGGAGTAATCTCTCAAACTTCAGGGTCTCTAAGAGTACTCAGAAGAAAGTCCGCCACCCCCCTACTCAAGACACTGATTAGGTAGGAGTCTGACTATTGCTTCTACTTTAGACATCCTCTAGGAAAACAGGGACCTGAAATTTTCTTCAGCAATTTCTGAAGACTTGTTTCTTTCTTTCTTTATTTTTGTGTAGTTTGGAGGGCCCTCACTATCACATTTACCAATGGCAGCTAAAAAGCTGACACAGCTTCAAAATTCTCAAGGCTGTGAACCAGGGAGCTACAGTCCGTTGAAACTAGTCGTCACATACACCTTATATATTATCCCCAACCTGGCCCATGTCAGTTCTCAAATACCAGCTGCTTTATCTTCTCAGAATGACTTAGTGGCTCATTCTGGGATTCCTTATTTTTTGAAGGTAGTCAATAGCTTTTCAAAATTAATAATCTAACGAACAATAGTGACAATCACAGACATAATTTTCATCAAGAATAACTAGGGCAGTCATTTCTTCACACTGTAAGAGCAACATTATAATAATAGTTTGCCATAGCTTTTTCAAGATAAAATCAATGAAGAAACCAAATGTGTCACTTTTTACAGAGAATATGAATTCTTCAAGGTCAGAAAATAAAAGGAATTCATCTCTATGTCCTTGTATGCCATAATTGAGTTTAGCACTCTCTAAAACTAGAATACACACTTACAAAGCTCACAGACTATCTCCAAAGACATTGTAGGACATAAGTGAAGAGCCCTTTTTGCTGATGAGGACTGCTGCATGGATTCTTAGCTGACATGGGATGTAAAGTGCTTCCAAAGAGCCTGCCAAAGTAGGTCAAAATTTTTCAAATTTTATAAAATCTTATAGAGACATTAAATGTAAAGTTTCATTTTAGCCCATTATTTCAAAGAGTATGTTTTCCACCAATGAAAATTCCAGTTTTTGTAGGGCAATATCAATCACATGACCTTAAAATGAGGAGAATGACCAAAATAAAATTAAAATTTTAAAATACAAATACTTCTGCATTGTGTACATTAATATTATGATAAAAATGAAATATATCTGCTTTTTCCCATTATGAAACATGCATTCAAATTCTGCATGAAATATATAGTCTTGCCCTGGCTGGTGTGGCTCTGTGGATTGAACAGTAGCCTGAGAACCAAAGGGTTACTGGTTTGATTCTTAGTTAGGGCACATGCCTGGGTTGTGGGCCAGGTCTCCAGTTGGGAGCACGCAGGAGGTGACCACACATTGATGTTTCTTTCCTTCTCTCTCTCCCTCCTTTCCCTTTTCTCTAAAATTAAATTTTTAAAAATCTTTTAAAAATGTGTAGGTTTTTAAATTATAATCTAGTTAACACAGAAGAACCTCTAATCTGTTAACTCTTAATTATATATTATAAAAGCAACCAGAAGAAGTGTCTTCTCTTTATTGCTGGAAATTTCCTCATAGAAAGAAATGAAATGCAGAATGTTTTTGGAGTATGTAATTAAAAAATCAGTATCTAAAATTTCACTTAAATAAAATATAGAACAAAGAAATATGTTTATATTCTTTCTATGAGATTCTTAAAATCTTGTCTGGAAAACATTTTTTGGTGAATTGCAAATTGGGAAATTCAGGTGAATTTCATTTGCATCATAATAACTGGAGGAAAACAGTATTTCTGAAAAAGGTGAGAGCAACTGAAAGAATTGGAATCAAAATAAGGGGAAGATTGGTCAAAATCACCAGGGTTAATACTGTAGTTCCCTCTTATCTATGGGGGATGTTTGCCAAGACATCCCGTGGATGCCTGAAGCCATGACTCGTACCTAACCCTATATATACTGTTATTTCCTATGCATACCTACCTTTTCTCTTAAGGAAAGCACTTTACAGCTTCTCTTTGGTCTATCTGGATTGCTAGAATCACTACTATTAACCTTTCAGGCCTTATTAAGTAAAATAAGCGTTTCTGGAAATCAAGCACTTTGATACTGTGACAGTCAATCACATAACTGAGACAGCTACTGAGTGGTTAACAGGCAGCAAGTGTGAACAGTGAGGATTTGCTGGACAAAAGGATGACTCACATCCCTGGTGGGATGGAGCAAGACAAGACAAGATTTCGTCATGGTACTCAGAATGGTGCACAGTTTGAAACTTCGAAAATGTTTATTTTGGGAATTTTTCATTTGGTATTTTCAGTTGACCATGGGTAACTGAAAGAGCAGAAAACAAACACCTATGGATAAAGGGGGGACTGCTGTGTATATTAATTATGTTAATACTGGTTTGGAAGAGCAACAAGGTGAGGGATTGATTCCCTGATTTAACAAATATTTAGCAAAGACTACTTGAATCCAGGCACTGCGCAAGATGCTTGAGATGTTGATAGCAAGAATTTAAAAACAAAAAGTCTCTCTTCTCCTGCCGCTCTTGGCCTACTGGAATATGCACACATCAATGAAATGATTGCAAAATAAGCATATAAATGCGGGCTGTGCTTAGTTCTATGACAGTACATGGTGCTAAAGGTTTGGAACTAATTGGTTCATGAAACAAAGATTTTGTAAACTCTCATAACATAATAGTTTTCATTTAAAAGAGAGTTTACATTTATCAAAATCCATCTGAATACATTTCATCAATATAAGACCAGTTGTAACTGAATTAATAAAGAAAAAAGTTGAAAATTTTCAAATCATAGTCATGACAAAGTGCAGTTAACATATACTGCTACCGAAGTGCTACAAGCTCAGAATCTGCTGTTGATCCTACAGTTGGCCTCTGAAGGGAATTTATCTGAAGTGGAGCCTTTTAGGCGTATTGAATTCATAGAAAGAATTGCAAGCCTGATGAGAATGTGATGATGAAAAGTTCGTAAGCTTCTTCTTGGATGAGAACCCTTGAAGCCAAGAGAAACATGACCATAACCTCTGGGTTAGTTGTGATTATCATCTAAGCTGGTGCACTTCTGACTAATTCATTTCTAATGAGTAAGATAAAGTTGGCTCGATTATGCGTTTCTGTTTTTCAGAATAGAAGGAGGTATATAATACAAATTAAAATGTCTAAGGTACTGACATCCATCATTATTTTTATAATAGTGGGCAGTTAAATTACTCATGAAATTTGTTAATATGGAATATATTGATTTCTAACATTCTACTATCTCCCAGGACATCTTAAAACCTACAAATTATTAAGCTTTTTGGTTGTCAAATAGTTAAGATATAAAATTTAACATTAAATCTGATCTTCGTACTTAAGATATTTCAAAAATTTATTTCTAGAATTCAAAGAAAATCTTTAAACAGTTTACACATAATTATGTAAATTAATAAATTTAAACAATGCATAAAAGATATATGTAGTAAAAGTCTTTATTTCTTAGCTACATCTTTAAAATACCTAGTGTTTCATTTCTTAGTCCTCAAGGCAGTGACCAAGTATCATGCTCACAAATAAAAAGCCCTCTCTACATTAATTATTAAAAGGGAAAGAACAGGGACTCTTATAAAGCTACAAGGGAAAAATCAAACACCAACCTCATGAATTTTCAGAAGTTACCACCTGTGGCTAAGAAAGTATAGTCAGGGCAGAATCTAGCATTCTTCACAAATACCTCAATCTCATTATCCACTTGAAGGCTTTGTTCCTTTTGGTTACTTTGCTGCACTCAGAAACACTGGGATTTTGATGTACATGTATGCAATACATTTATATATCTTTTCTCATTTATAAAGTATCAACCCAATCCATGTAAAGTTATCAGTATAGATGACTGGCTTTATATGTATTTGCTTTAATATGAAGTTAACAAATAGAGTGAGACTATGCAATTCAATCTTTGGATTTTTCTATGCTGTAATTTGTGATAACAAGAATATTTGTAAGTACATTTAAAGTTTAAAAAATGGAGTAAACATACTAAAAATTCAATAGGCTTGCTTTGATCTGATTTGATCTGATTAGTCTGGCTCATGAGAGTTGACTATTAAATTTTTAAGAATTTTGAAAATTGGTTGTTAAATTCAGTCTTTATTAAAAATTAAATTATACAGGGGTAGGGGAAAGGTAGGTTTATAGTTGTACTACAAATAAGTAATACAATAATTAATAAATACTAATACAAGAATAAACTGTGCATTGTGTACTCATGATTGTAATCCTACTTTTTCTCAGCCCTGTAAAAAGTAATAACTAAGTAAATCACATTATGTACAAAGGTAAAACATATTAAAAACTCAACACTTCCTAGTAATTACACTATGTTTTTCTGTTGACTGTACTCTTGAGGTTTTTATGAGTAATGAATCTGTATGGTAGAAATACTATGTAACAATGCTTCTCTTCCCAACTTACAAAAATGTCATGTTGGGAACCTGAAATCAGCCGTGGTGGAAGCATTTACACCATGGGACACGGCAACCTTTACATATCAGACGGTTGTTTGGTTTTTCTTAGAATCAGTTTTTATGTCTTTGTTTAGTTTGAAGTTTTAATGTCAGAACAAGGTCTTACATTAATCCTTTCACAAAAATAAAGCAATTTTCTGCAGAAAAATTTTAATTCTTTGCCAAAGGTTATGTTCTTCTACCCTCATTTGCTGGCACCACCTGTCAGCAGCTTCTTTAACGATCACGGTTTTCTCTGTACCAGGCGCCTCCATGCGGCTCGCTGGCTGCCTAGGTGTGGTTTACAGCCGAAATACACACCACAGTCCAGCAAGAACTCCAGTGTGGTTTCACGGGTTTGAACATGCTGAGCTAGTGTGGAATCAGTTTTTAGATGTTTACCAGCATACTAGAAAAGTGAATAGTGGACCGAGAAAACAAAAACATGAATGTTCTAAGCAAAGAGGCCTGCACAAATGATGAAGAAAGTAGCATAATTGTGATGTTATTCGTAGGGTTAGCAAACGTGGTAGTTAGTAGTGACAGTGAAGATGTTGGTAGTGGTGTGATGATGGGAGTGACGGTGTTGCCAGTGGAACTCAGGTTTTCTTTTTGACCTATGGAGTCACAAAGAAAGCATTCCAAGGATCCATGCACAGGAGATTGTGGTGTGGCAAGGTTTATGTGGGTGAAAATAGAAGCTATCCCATCTCTGTCCACCCTACCATGGAAAAGTCTAACTGGGTCCTCAGCAAGGCCAGAGTTTCTGCTTCATATTAAAGCTTAGTCTTTTGGAGCCCACACAGTCTGCCACGGGCCCCTGTAGCTGCTAGAGCCACGTGGTTGCATGTAGCCAGGCGAGAAAGAATGCACAAAGGCATAGGGTGAGTGTGTGTCCCTGAGAGAGAAAGAGGAAAAGCTTCTTTTCTCTCCTGGGATTATATTAGCTTGGGTTTGGGATGAACCAGGTGCTTTTCCTAAAAAAAAAAAAAAAAAAAAAAAAAAAAAAAAAAAAAATCTACTTTCCCAGCTTTCACAGGCTTTTGATGGACCTAGTTAGACTGACAGGCCTGTTAGTCAAGCACCTTGCCCTGAGCCCCTCCCCCCAACAATCTGGTACTGGAGGGGAAAGGAAGGAGTGTTAATCTTCTTGGCAGACTAGCTATAATCACCAGGGTGTGAAGCTGTAGCTTCCTGATAAGTCAAACAGGCTCATGCTCTCTAGTTTATTAAGTTCAAAACTAATTCCTTCTCCTCCCCCCTTTTTTTAATTAACAATTAGCTAATGGTAGTAGTTGCAAAAACTATCTTTATTAAATGCTAAAACTATGTTAGATGCAGAGACTCATTTAATCCTCATAATAACCTACACAGCAGATAATAATAATTCCCATTTTGCCAATGAGGGGGCTGAGGACTAGAGAAGTTAAAGAACTTGCCTCTGGACTCACAGTAGCAGAGCTGAGCTATAATCCTGATCATATTGGACCGTATAGTTTATAATTTTAATCACCACATACTGTTTTTGGTATGGTGGACTGAAGCATCAATTAATGGATGGGAAATGATGATAAATTGACTGAAGAGGTTAGCAAGGGTCAAAACATAAAGTACTTGCAGCAAAATTATAGTAATAATTATTCCAAGAGTCTATTGCATGGTGAGTAATAAACTAAGAACTTAATTCACTTCTCCACATGATTCCTCACAATTAGCAGTTACTATTTCAGCACATTATTGTTTTGAAAAATGTGCACGCTTATTATAATGAAATCAAAAAGAGGAAAGCTAAAAATATGCAAATACTCAACTCTGAAATAATTATTTTTAATATGTGAACAACATTCTACGTATCATTACACACATACATACCAATGGAAGTAATCTATAGAGGTGTCATTTTGTGGGGTAACATTCTGAGTCTATATCCTTAATGAATTTTTTATTTCATAATATTTTAGACTTACAGAAAAGTTGCAAAGATAGTATTCTCATATAATTTGCAGATAGTTTCACTGTTGAATTCTACCAAAAATGTAAGGAAAAAATAATACCAAAGCTCCACAAACTTAGAAAATAGTAGCTGAAGGAATACTTCCTAACTCACTCATTGAAGACAGCATTGCCCTAAAAATAAGACAAAATAAAGTCATTACAAGAAATGAAGACTATAGACCAGTACCTCTCATGAGCATAAATGTAAGAACAAAAAAATCTTTGTCAAAAGACTAGGAAAGCAAATCAACAGTACTGGTAAATCGATAATGTATAATAAGAATTTTACACCACAACAAAGTGAGGTTTATTCCAGGTATTTAAGATGGTTACATTTAAAATGCAATTCATCGTATTTATAGGCTAAAGAAAGAAAATGACAGGAACATATCAGTTGATACAGGGAAAAAAATTTGGCAACATTCAATGTTCATTCATGTTAACTGATGAATAGAAGTCCCCTGTATGGATCTATCACTATGTATTAGTCCGTTTCTCTGTGAATGGAAACTTGAGTTGTTTTCAGATAAAGTTGATATGAATAGTCATGTATAAGTCTTTGAATAGACAAGTGTTTTTATTTATCTTGGATAATTACCTTTTTATTTATCTTGGATAATTACCTATGAGTGAAATGGTTAGATCACATGATAAGTATATACCAAACTTCTAAGATTCTTTGAAAGAAAATGAGTTGTGCCACTTTACACGGTGTGGGATGTACTATTTCTGTATTTCATCAGCACTGTGAGAGAGCTCCGGTTCCTCCACATCCTTCCCAAGACCTGTTGTAGTGGTGAGTCTTTTTAATTTTAAGTTTTCTTCAATATGTGGTGGTATCTCATTGTAATTTTAATTTCGAATTCTTTTTTAAATTGTTAAAAAAAGATTTTTATTTATTTATTTTTAGACAGAAAGGAAGGGAGGGAGACAAACATCAATGTGTGGTTGCCTCTCACACGTCCCTTCCTGGGGACCTGCCTGGCAACCCAGGCATGTGCCCTGACTGGGAATTGAAGCAGCGACCCTTTGGTTCGCAGGCTGGCACTCGATCCACTGAGCTACACCAGCCAGGGCATAATTTTTCATTTTCTTACAGAAAAGTAATGTTGGACTTATTTTATGTGTTTATTTAATACCCATAGGTCTTATTTTTGGAAGTGTATATCCAAATTGTTTCCTCAAAGTTTTTTGGATTGTTTTCCAATTATTGAGTTTTGAGAGTTCCTTACTTATTCTGCATATAAATTCTTTATCAAATATATAACTTGTAGATATTTTATCCCAATCTGTAGATTATCTTTTTATTCTCTTAATAGTCTTGCAAAGAGCAGATGTTTTTAATGAGTTCCAACTTATTAATTTGTTCTTTTAAGAACTGTAGTTTTCATGTTATATCTAAGAATGATTTGTCTAAACCAAGTTCATAGAGATCTTCTTACTAGGTTTTCCATTGCAAATTTTATAACTTTAGGTTTTACATTTAGGGTGACAATAAATTTTCAGTTAATTTTTGTATATGTCGTGAGTTTTGTTCAAAGCGTTAGTTTTTTGCATACGAATATCCAATTGTTCAAGCACCATTTGTTGAAAAGAGTATATTTTCTCCACTGTGTTCTTTGAACCTTTGTCAAATCTGTTTTTATATATATTCATATACATATTCTAGTTCATCAATCTGTCTTGACACCAATACTACATTGTCTTAAATACTGTAGCTTCATGTCTTAAAATGAGTTGGCTTCAGTCCTCCAATTTTTCTTTTTTAAAGGTGTTTTGGATATTCTAGGTCATTTGGATTTCCATAGAATTTTGTAATTATCTTGTCAATTTCTATAACAGCAACAACCAAAAAAGCACCCGCTGACATTTAGACTGGAATTGTACTGAATCTATAGATCAATTTGTGCAGAGCTGACATCTTGACAATACTGAGTTCAACAACATATGAACACAGTTTAACTCTCCATTTATTTAGCTAGTCTTATTTCTCTCAGCAAACTGTTCTCTGAGAGAACAACTGATGACTGCTTCAGCCTGAAGCACTTTTGAAAGACAAGCTTTTGCTTACACATTTATTTTCAGTTAATTTTAACCCTTGCTAACCATCACCATCCTGTTCAACTAACTTAATTTTAGCTGTTTCAGTCTAATCGAACTTCCTGGGTTTACCCTCTATGACTAGTACGTTCAGATAGGCTTCCTTATCTACTCACCGCAGCTATAATTCTCTTACTATTTCTCATCTCATTATGAGCAGTTGTCTGGAATTTTGTGGTGGGAACACTGGAAAGAGATGAATGGTGAGAACCCTCAATTTATAGTGTTGATGTGTAAAAGCACTTTCGGGTGATGAGTCTTGCCTGGACCACAACCTGATATCTGGGCTTCTCTAGTTCCTTCTCATTTCAAGATCTCAGTTTTTCCCCGTTACACCCACTGGCTCCTGCTTTAAAACTTGGCCACTACTGCTATGAAGCGTAAGTTCAAAGCTGGACCTATTCATTTCATTTTAGTTTGCTTGTATTTTAATATCCGTTGTTTAACTTTCTTGCTCTTAGTGTATATCTTCTGATTTAAAGCAAATACACATACATAACTTTTTGCATGCAGAATATCTCCATCATCATTACAAGTCAGTTTGGCTGCAAGACACTGGGAATCTATTCTTACTCCCAAATATAATGTGATTTTACTGAACAGAAAATTTGGAATTTAAAAATAAATTTTGTATTGATCACTAACAGTCTTTTCATTTTTGCTTTCCAATGGGGCATTCAGCTTTTTCGTATGGTTTGGTTCAATTAAATAAAAATTTCAATAAAAATGTATAATTTCTAGTCTTGCAGAACTTTTCATGTTGATGATCTGGAATGCTAGAGTATTCTAGAATTCACTACACACTCATGCATCTTTATTATGATAATATCAATTCATTATGTAGATCATACTTAAATTTCAGATAATCAGCTAAATGATTAATAAAATACTTTCATATGTAGCATTTAGATCAATGTTTTACAGAATATCTTGGTTTTGCTGACACTTTGAGATTAATAGTGTGCCCTTTTATATTTGCATTACCTAATAAAAAATTACAGCACAAAAAATGAGTCCCTTTGCCTCACATTTTACCTACAGTTGCATGCAAAATAAAATTTCTAATAGTAGAAATAGTTTATCAACCCAGCAAGAAGTAATCTTCTGTAAATAAAATAACCTTCGTCTAAGTGGTCATTAAAATGATCGCCCAATGTGAAGGGGACTCTGAGAGAGGTAAATTGATACTGGAGTGTTATTAGTACTTATGGGTCCCATCTCTGTGTTCTACTTATTTAAGTGAAGAAGATAAAAGGTTTAAACAATTATTTAATTATAAGGACATCTGAGTTCAATGAAATCTTTGAAAAAGGCTAGAATTTTTTGAATAAGA
Source organism: Micronycteris hirsuta (assembly GCA_004026765.1). Classification (NCBI taxonomy): domain Eukaryota; kingdom Metazoa; phylum Chordata; class Mammalia; order Chiroptera; family Phyllostomidae; genus Micronycteris; species Micronycteris hirsuta. Next base: position 45,031 of record PVJI01011368.1, on the reverse strand, counting down.
GAAAGGTTACATTTTCATTATTAATTTAAAAAACTTTTGTGTTTGGTACCTTCTTTTCTGTTACATCAATGTCATTTTGTAGCTTCAAACGTCTGGAAGAACAAGACCCGTGAATTAAACAAATAATAATATAATGAGAAAGAGCTCTCTTTGTCATGGTAAGACCATCAATAAAAAATGACTCAAAAACCATCAAGACCCCAAGATTATAAGCTCCATAGAAACAGGTATCTTTGTTTCACACACCGATATACACACACCCTACGAAAGGGCACATACTAGGCCCTCAATAATTGTTGAATGAATAAACCGGGTGTTCAAATTCTTGTAAGAAAGCTATGAGTTCATTGGCTATAACTATGAAAGGCGAGCCACTGAACAGAAATAGAAAATGGAAAAACAAGGGAGAGCTAATAAAAGAAGAAAAAAGAAGAGAAGATGAAACAGATTTGTCGATAGGGACTAGCAATACTGTAGATTAGAAAGAAAAATGAGTGCAGGACAGCACACCCTCCCACACTGGCAAAGAGCACCAATAACTGAGGCAGAAAAGGAAACTAGTCTGCATTTGGGCCAAGAAGATTCGGTAGACTGAAGAGACTAGTAGAAACCAACATGTATGAAATGCCTGCATGCACCTATTTGGTAGGAGTTTGAGGAAAAGATGATTAGGAAGGAATGTAATTATAAAGTAGTAAGTTAAGTCATATTGACTTCAATGGCACAAAACTTAATTCAAGAAATTTTCTTCCACCAAGTACTAGCAACCAAAATGCTTGATCAGTCTCAGTGCTGAGGCTCTGCTTTATGGACAGCATTTTGCTTGGAGATAAGAAATACATACCTCTGTATCCTTAAGACTGACAAAACTTTAATTTAGAACTCCATCCTCAATTTGCAGCGTTTCTTAATAAGGCAAAGACAGAATCTTAAGAATATTGTACCAACCTTCAAAGAGCAACATATTGGAAGAATAGAAACTTAACCCAAGAAAATGTGATAAATTTGAATTAAAATGCATGCCTTTCTCGGTGGGCTAGACATTCAATAAATATTTGTTATTGAATGATTTAAGCTTCAGGGTGTCAAAACCAAAAAAAACTCAATTATATGTGTTCTAAGTCAAATCAAGTCACTCACATAGTAGTCCGTGTGCATTCCCTTGAGAGTTGAAGTTCTTTCGTTTTTCTTTTTATATGTTAAGTAGTTTTCTGTTGTAGCCTCAATATTTTGACTATTGTGTTATGAGATTCTGGTTCTATCAAAGTCGTCTGGAGAATATTTAATTGTTTTGTCTTAGCCAGCAAGGAACTTGATTAGATTCAAGCTGCGAGTCTTGGACTGTGGTTTCAATGATCAGTTCAGTCTTCAAAGTCTGCGTGTGGCACTCTTCTGTTTGGCTTCTCACGTGTATCGCCCAGGAGTCAGCCCGGAAACCAGACAAGTGGTCTGTACTGTAAATTAGTGCTCAAAGCATTTGTTATGTTCATTCTAGTCAGTTCCATATATATGCAGCTTGATATAGAACTCGGAAATTCATATCAGATTTAAAGAGTTTTTTCCCCAGCTCCCCCTTACCAATGAGTTCCTCAATCTTTCTAAATCCCACCGTCCCTGCAGGGCCTTCATGGGCTGTCACAGGCAGGACTGGGGAGATAATATGCAGAACAGTGAAAAGTGAAAATGTAGGGCCCTTGCTCAAAAATACTCAGAATTTAAGGATGGTATTAGCTGAGCATTGAACCAACGGTGGGGCCCTTTTGACCGTAGGAGCCTGTGCAACATCATTGACCATGCATGCATACCTCTACTGAAAATCAACATCCAGCCAAGGGAATGATGTAAAGAGGCATACCATAATGGAAGATCGAATATTCCCTATAAATGCCTTTGGTTGACAATATTCATGCATATTCAAGAGCAAAAGGGAAACTTGTCTGTCTTGTAATATGTATCCAGATTTGCATAACTATATTAGGTCTTTATTATGTGTGGATTCCATACTTGTGAGTTTGCCCCTCACTAAAACTTATCTGCAATCCCCAAATAAGTATGCACGGTTGGTGCTTTTGCAGACATTTGTGGATGTGTGCAGAGTGGCAAAAACACTGGAGGGCTCCACTGCACAAGTCCCCAGAAGGGTCAGATAAGGCCACTCTGCCTCTGTGTTTCAACTTGCATGCTGTGAGCAAGTGTCCCTTTTGAAATCTATTCAGTGATACCTTTTTGCATTTTTTGCTTTTTGGTGGTCATTGCATTGTTTAAAATAGCCCCCAGCCATACTACTGAAGTCCTGTCTGGTGTTTTTAAGCACAAGAAGATGCCATTTGCCTTACAGAAAAAATATGCGTATTCTTTAAGTATTGTTCAGGCATGAGTTATAGTGCTACAGTTGTGCTTTCAATGTTAATGAACTAAAAATATAATAAGGTGTCTTTAAATAAAAATATATATAAAACAAGGTTATGTTTTAGTCCATTGATAAGGTATTGTGACTAGAAGCTTGTAGGAACCTAACCCTGTATTTTCCTTAAGAGCAATTGTTCATTATTTGCTGCTTTATTGCTCACGGAGACTTTGTAGGCCATAACTACACTGAATAATGAAAATCAACTATATGTGTATGGTGTAGCTATAGAATCTTAAAGAGTAGGCCCTGGCTGAAGTAGCTCAGTGGATTGAGCGTGGGCTGGGAACCAAAGGGTCCCAGTTCGATTCCCAGTCAGGTCACATGCCTGGGTTGCAGGCCAGGTCCCCAGTGAGGGCCATGTGAGAGGCAACCATACATTGCTGTTTCTCCTTCTCTTTCTCCCTCCCTTCTCCTCTCTCTAAAAATAAAGAAATAAAATCTTAAAAAAAAAAGAGTATGTGCATGGCAAAAACATACTTCAGGAGGTCTTCTCTCCTATAAGAAGGGGTAACGAATGAACAGTACTCATTACTCATTCTAGGTCAGGATTTTATATATGTTACATATCTTTACCTTATATTACATGTATTATGTTATTACCTTTATAAAATCATTAAGATAAAATTTTGATTCATAGTTGACAACTGAAGAAAAAGATCCAAAATACCAGCTTGTCACTGCTGGAGCGAAGATTTGAATTCTTGACTCTATGAATCTTGTGTCTATGATACGGATACGGTGGATGGCCATTCCATTTACCCCCTTGGGCATGTCTTTTTCTCTGTATGGACACAAGCGCTTGATCATTCTCTACAATAAGCTAGTAGGAAAATGGTAATGAGCAAAGAATGAGTGGGACCAAAATGAACAGACAGTTCAAGCTGGAGGCCTACCTATATCCCATGTGTAAGGGAAGTTGTATAGTTATATTTATGATTGGTTGAAATTACTTGCACTTCAATTGAGGCTGGCTTTACTAACCATGGGATCCAAGTTGCTGGGAGATATAGGTCAGTAGCTACCTCTCAGGGAGATCCAGAATTATGGTTTCAGGGAGCCCTGTCTGAACGTGATTTGGTCTAGTTTCTAAAGGTTTGAAAACAGGTTTTCCTTTTCCTCCTGCAAAAAGTGCATAAGAAAAGAGAGAAGAGTCCCTACTTAGAACTGTGTCGGGCTTTAGCATATGTGACAAACAATAAATCATAACAGAAATCTGGTAAAGAGGTAAGGTTTGGTTGGAAGACAGAAGCCTGGTGAATATTTATAACAGGCAACTACAGTGAGCCCTCTGTGAGCTAGGCTAACCCCAGCTCTACCTCACTGGTAAGAACAAATATCCACCTACACTCATAGGCTTGATCAAGATTTGCATAAAAAATGCTTAGCAAGACTGAGCCTGCGTGCTCAAATACCCATAGATGGAAAGGGCACAAATGAAAGATGCCCTTGAACCACGAATTGCCCTGAAATTCAAGATTCATATTTCATAAAGTTAAAAAAATTAATTACCAACATTAAGTAAATCATGTGGAAAAATCACAATGTGAATGATTAACCAAATAGCATATCTCATTGCTAATTCCCTCCATTGTTACATGTTCATAAGGCTCATGTAGTATTTATAAAGTAGACCCAGGTTGTCCTCAAAAATCCTGAAAATCTTAAAGAATGCTTTCAAAATGGAAAAGATTTTTATATATATATAGTGAAAACCTTTACTTCATGCCCCCCTTAGTGAAGACAGAACTGAGTGTGGTGTGCTGCTGCCTTTATCCTTGCCGAAGGTTGCTGGAGTCAGACTGGACCACAGTCCATACTCCGACCTTTGAGCTGAGGCCCCTCAGGTGCATGCTCAATTTCCCACCACTCCAGAATCTTTTGTGATGTGGCAACTTTTCACATGGAAAAGTATTATTCTTTACGTTTGGGGTTTTTAAAAACATACATGAGATACGGCAGTATGCAAATTCTCAGCTGCCAGCATCGCACAGATGGGCTTGGGAACACTGAATGATGCAGATCTGCAGGACCCGGGCAACCTGTGGGAAGTCTGGGCAGAGGATCTGGTGCATAAGACAGTGAAGGACTATTGAATGTTCCAGGATAGATGTGTTTACTCCTTTGCCCGTCTGCCCTTGAATAAAGCCATTTTGATCTCCAGGGCTAACCTGAAAAACATAATTCAATCTCGTTTTGAAGAAAGAGCCCAGGTACACAAACACTGGCTAACAATGTTAAAACATATGAACTGGAATATCAAAGGGATTTCATATTTCATTAAATGGCCTATCTTGTGTATTTGATATTTCCATTTAATTGAATATTTCTTAATTCCTTTAAAATGTATGGGCCTGCTGTGTTCAGTCCACTGTCGCATATGGGAACACCACCCTTCGGAAGAGGGAAAGAGGGACACACACAAAGACTGTTAACCTGTTTGCTCCTGGCTCTTTTCTTTGTCCCACCTCCATACTTAGTCCCAAGCAGCAGCTCGCACTTCCTACTTTTCATTTCTTTAATTTTCTCTTCTTTTCACTTCCTTCTCCCTTATTATTATTCATTTTTCCATGCTAAGTTTACTTTTTAAGAAAATATATCTGCTTAAGAGTCAGCCTTTTAATTCATTAGTGAACTCACTAACCAGTATTGGTCTTGAGAGACTGAATATACAAATGGACAACAGCTAGATCATATATAAAAATAGAACTCAGACCCGCAATCTGCGGCAACCAGTCCAGGAAGCCAAACCATGATGCCTATAGTAATTGGCCCCGAATGGTCAGGACTTTATAGATAACTGACAGCTTCTGTAATGTTTGGCCCTGCTTCCAATTTAGGACCAATTGGAGAAAGCCAAATATGCTCCCCTAACTAATCACATAGGATGCCTTGCTTCTAGTGAGCTGGCTCTCCCAGCTTCCCCACACCAACGGCCTCCAATCGGGGTACATCTGAAGCCTCCCATTTCTTCCACTCTAGAGCTTTCCCATTCCACTGCCTGCCTTTGAGTCTCTGCCAAAACACAAGTGAGGGTGGCTGACTCCTTTGCTACAGCAAGCCCTGAAAAAATAGCCTTTGCTTATTCTCATTTGTGTAGACTTTATTTATTTCCAATTCTTTCATTCTATGAACTTGTGAATACAGAAATTCTTTGAATAAATACCATGACCTTGGCTTTTCTGGAAGTATCAGCTTTAACTCCTGCCTTTAATACCACTTTTCCCAGAAGCAGATTATCTTTTAAGAGGCTTTAGAAGGAACCACATCTTTTGTTTTACCACAAGTTTTATTTGACTAAAAATGGTGGCTCTTAAGCTGCAAGATAAAATTATAAATTTGTTTCTATAGTATAATAAGACATCTAATAATCCTTGTTATATCTGTTGGTGCGCACATTCTGAAAAAATCATTCAGTCAGATGCCAAACAGAGACTATAAAAATACAATTTTTTGTCTAAAACTGTTATGTAAGGCCTTTGAGGTTTCTAGTAGTTCAGGGCTTTCTATTCTATTCACGTTTTTGTTGAAGTAAAGGTAAAAGAAAATAACCTTGTATATGCATATTAGTACTTCTAACAGGTAAGGGTTTCCATGGATACTTTTATGCAGTCAAAGAGTTTGTGTGTGGAGAAAGGTATTCATTGTTATTTCTAAGAGATTCTCCTCTGATAAAGAATTCCTGCCAATCATTTCATATATCTTGACTTTCTAAAAGGATAAAAATAATATATATCGTGTGTTATATTGTAAGGTATAAGATAGTGCTATCTCAATAACCTTTTCAATCATCTCGCTAGCCTAGGAATGCCTTGAAATTTTCTTAAAGCTTAAAAAAATCTATGAAGGTTTTATAAGCAAATTTTCATGAGTTTAAAATGTTGCTTTCTAGATCTTTATAAAGCACTTTTGCTCTTTTTCTTTGTCCCCGTTTAGGCAGCTTAAATTACCAATGTTAGAACAAAAGTATGTTTTTTACTTATAATAGCTTTTGGAGCAGTTCTATCTTGACTTTTAAACTTTTATGAGTCTTTGACTGAATCTTTTTTCCTGATACCCCACCCAAGTTAAATTTTCTGCAACTTTTTCTTCCTTTTGAGAAACATGCCCCCAAAAGATGCAAGATTTCCTGTGATGGGACTGCCAGCTTCATTTTAAGCCATACACTTTTATGAGGAACTTGATGAGATTCTATGACATTGTAATGAGTGAAAGTATTCTAAACGACAAGTTTGTAATAAAGCACTGACATGTGCCTAAGCAATTGTAAATTGTAAGCATGGCCCATAGCATTTTTTAAACAAATAAACTGGAAAACAATTTGATTTTATTCTGATTTAAGAGTTGACTCTCAATTATTTTAAATTTTTGCCAGGTAACACGTGCTCTGGCTGGCACTAGCTGTAAATCATGATTAAAATGGTAAGAATAAAAGGCAATCAAATATTACTCAGCCACCAAACTGCTCCAATAATACATTTTTATGACAAATTTTCATGATGTGTCCACAGATGCACAGGCTTTCCATTGAGCACAACATTGCCTTGGTCCATTACACTATTATAATTTAAGATAATGACTGTCAAAATATGTTAAAGAATATGAGAGGAAACATGTAAGTGAAAACTATATTTAGCACTAACATTAAGCTTGGGCTTGGTTTAATCAAGGTGACATTTTAATGATTACCAGAGATATTGCTCTGAGAAAAGAGTTCCTTGGGATGTAATTAATTGTGGTATTGTGCACTGCTAGAAAAGGGCCTCCTTTCAGAAGCTACTTTAAATAATAGGTATTTCATAATACGTATCCAGAATGTGATTAAACAGAATATTACAGCACTGTACGTATATGCAGCATTGAATTATGTAAACTTCTAGCCTAAGGTATCATAAAGCTGCTTTCTGGTGATTTTTATTAATAATATAGAATATCCTAGTTTTATATCTTCTTCCTTTGTTGCATCATTTGAGAAGGGTATTTTCTAAAGGTAATTATGAATTGTCTTCTAATTGTACACTCCCTCTTAACAACTCATCTGTTCTAAGGGCTTACTCACAAGCTGGTTACTTCAAAAAGCCACATCCCCACCCAGACTTTTTCCCTGAGTTTCTGATGAAAGTATTAAATGCTTGCTTGAGAGTTCTGTCCAAATATGCATCTTGAACCAAATATGTTTTACACCACATTCAGCAACTTCCCTCAAAACCTATTCCTCCTACAAGACATGGACCTGATCCCAAGTCTGGCCATGGCTTCTCCCTGGATACTCACTTCTGACATGTGCTGAAGCCCTGTGAGCTCTATGTCCAAGGCCTTCCCGAACCTGCCCTTCTGTTCCAGCCCCATTACCGCTGCCTTATTTCACACCCACGACGTTTTCCTGAATTATTTGAATAGCCCCTGATATCTCTCCTAAAAAGCGGTCCTTCCTTCCAGAATTCATTCACTGCAGCCAGAATAATCTTTCTATAGCACAAGCCTAATAAACCTAGTATTTTTATTTTAAAAATGTTTATTTTTTTAAGGACAAAGGCCAACTTTTTAAAAATGTTATATGGAGTCTACTATGGTCCAGCTGTGGTGATGCCACCCTTTGAAATTTAAACTCCAAAAGTCCCTTCTGCATATAAAATGCTTTTTGGCTTGTTGTTCATCATTACACTTTGTTCTTTCATGCTTCTAGTCCTCAGTATTTTCTATTCCTTTTTCCTAGAATGTCCTTCCAATATACCTCACCTTCACCTTGTTCCCCAATATTCACCCAACAGACTCCTAATCATTAAGAGGCAACATTAGTTCTTAATCCACTGCATTTACTCCCACACTCCCAACAAAGAAATCCTTACTCTGCACTTCATTATCTCTCATATATGAACCAGCGAGATCAGCATTTTCTGATATGTCAGTTTCTCCACATATAACTCATTATTTTAAGGAGATATCACTGGGTCTGAGACTGGACTGTGAGGATAAATTTTCTCAATCTTTCATTGTATAACTTCAAAGCTGCCAGTGTTAAGCTATAAAACAAGGGACCTGATCAGTTAACACCTAGAGGCCTTCCCAACCCTAATGTGCTGTAATTCTTTGCTTTCCAAATAGCATCCAGGACACATGTGTGTAATAGCATACATTAACAGGTATTTATAGGACCCCAACTATATGTGTAGACCTGTGCTGGACTTTAAAAGATTGTCAGTCTACATTTGCCTCTTGTGGAAGTTAGGTCTATTTAGAGCTACTTTTCTAGATTTAAGCACACATAATTATAAAATGTAGGAGAAAATACTCAGTAAACTATGAGTTATGTTTTAATAACAGAACATATAATAACTTCTATGTTATAACTCAAAAAGTCAAGATATTTGCTCAAATGCTTTCAACTGTGAAACGTTTGTAGAAATTTCTGAGTCTTAAGAAGGAAAGTCTGTTGATAGTTTTCGCTTATTTCTCATGACCAGGCATCTAAAGACATTAATTAAGTTCTAGATAAAAACATTTCTTTTCAGATTTTCATTAGGTTTAAAGTGTGTATGTGTTTGTGTACAGGTAGGCTGTAGCATTCCAATTCTATTTAATCTACGTGTTTGGTTTGTTTGGTCAATAACATATTTTTTATCAAGCATATTTTGTCGCTACTTTCAGCACAGGACTGTGCTGGCACTGTGGAGAAGAAGGGTCACAGAATCTGCGGAATCCAAAATCCAGGAAAAGTGGGGTGCAAGTTCTGGGCAAATTAGCTCATGAAAGATCTCTCCCTACCTCTACCCTTAGTGCTTCCTAGCACCAGAGAAAAAATTAATAGTTATAAGCAATAATATTTAACACATTGCATGTGCAATATGCCAAGCACTTTAACCTAATAACAACTCAATAATCAAGAAAAGTAATAATTTTAGCACCAATTCTTCCATGATGCCTTTTTTAATTCCAGTACAGTTAGTGATCTTTCAGTTTGCGCGTACATAGGTTGCTGTGCAGACCTTCGGTGGAACAGCTCTCAAGTGGGTAGATACCATTATTGTCCTTGTTTTACAGAGGAGGAAACTAGGAGAAAGAAATGGTGAATGTGGTATGTAAGCTCACACCGCTAGGAAATGGTACCCCTGGAATTTAAAGCCAGGGAATCCAATTCCAAAGTTAGTGCTCCTAAATGTCCCACTACAGCTTTATCCTTGCGAGAATTTGACCAAAGCAATTAAAAAGGACACAGAAGCTTTGAGAGACAGAGTTGGAGGCTACAGAGGTGAAAGCTTTGTCTTAAACATATTGAGATTTATGGGTCTATTAGAAGATGCATGCACTTGGGCCTCATGCCTGTTTGGTGCAATAAACCTGCTCCTCTTTTCTGAGCTAGGCATCTGAGATCCTGAAAATGGACCAGTCCCTCTGCTGGGATCCAGCCCAGGAATAGCTTCTTAACCTGCAGGGAATGTAAAGCACTCTTAACAAATCATGGTTAGTTGCCCTGGGGGAGAACACAATCTAGTAGAGAAACCCAAGAGAATGTGTATGGAAATTAAATCCTAATGTACACTTAAATACCAATGCAATGAAGCCCCAGTGAATGCCACCATTTACAATAGGCAGTGCGTTGTTCCTGCTGTTCAGAGAGGGAGCAATCCCTTCGCAGTTATGCAGCCTTGAAGGAAATGGAGCCACGGGCAGCTCCTGGAAGGTCTGGCTCCTGTCACTGACTGTGAAGTAAAGAGGGGGTATTCGTGCTGAAAGAAACAATGAGAGCAAAGGTGTGCTGTGTGAAATGTGCTGTGCATTCTCAAAGGAGGATCCTGGAATACCGCTTCTGGAAGAGTGGATTTGGTAACAGTGGTGGCCGTATAGTCAGGAATGGTTCAAGACTAAGTGCAAGTTTTGAAATGAAAAGATAGTGATTCCCAACTTGTGGAGCTAATTAAAAAGTGTTCTCAGTATTTAAGCATTCAAACAGAAACCTATTAAGGATGCAGCATTCAGAACAGGGAGCACATGGCAGCCTCATGCTCCTCCTGCCATAGGTCTCGGATTTAAAGGGCCGCTGCCTGTTCCTTCCGGTGTCAAAACAGTTGAACGCTTGTAACTGAGTCACTTTTAGAAAGATTTTAGCCACCTTCAGCCACGCAGAGATCAATTTAGAGCTCTATATTCTGGAGAAGGCATAGAAATGTAGTGACAAATGTTTTGTACACTTTTCTTTAATTGAAAAATAAAAGAGCTAATATCTTTAAATATTTGCTTCCATTAAAAAATACCACATATTTCTAAAGGATATTTTGTACATTGAGGCAAATTCAAACAATGTAAAGAAAATGCATCAAAAAAGTTTTTTAAATTGCTCTGAATTGCACCACCAAAATGATCACCATCATAAACATCTTATATATGCTATCCTTCTTCCCTCAGAGTGATTGATTGATCGATTGATTGATTTGTCTATCTACTTATTTATACTGTGTAGCAGCTTGTGGAGTTGCCATGTCATTATTCTTTTCCTTATACTTGGGAGGGCTGTGTCCAGACATTTTATTTGTCTGATACTATACAGTGGTGACTTAAGTAACTTCGCTATTCTCGTTCATTCATTCTCTCTCTGTGTGCATGTGTGTGCGTCTCATCTTTCCTCTGAGATAAACTGAGAATCTGAGTGTGTTCATCTGCATTCAGTAGACTTCAGAGGGGCTTAGACAAGTCAATGATGACTGATTACTACATAATAAACTAAGGAAATAGTTAAGTATGAACTTACATCATAAAAATTAAATATTAGAAACAGCCTAAATATTCAACAATAGTGAAACATTTAAATAAATTTTGATGATGGACTATCAAATGGTTATCATATAACCATTAATATTTAGATCTTTATTTTATTATTTTTTTAAACTTTCAATGATTTCTCCTTTATTTTTTTTAAGATTTTATTTATTTTTAGACAGAAGGGAATGGAGGGAGACAGAGATGGGGAGAAACATCAATGCATGGTTGCATCTCACATGGCCCCACTGGGGACATGGCCTGCAACCCAGGCATGTGCCCTGACTGGGGATCAAACCAGCGACCCTTTGGTTTGCAGCCCGTGCTCAATCCGCTGAGCTACACCAGCCAGGCCAATATTTAGATCTTTAAATAAAGTTGATCTATATAGTGAATACCTCACAACCTAATATTAAGTGAAATACAAGGTTATACAACTGTATATTTAGAATAACTTCAATTACTCAGAATAATCAACATATCTGACTGCGTAAAGAACTGGCAAGAATGACCCTACTGTTTTAGGAGAGTTTTAGAATGATTACCTTCAGTTCTATAAAACAATTCTTCCTATGACATGCTTTCCAAACCCCTACCAGTCCGGGAGTCTTCCTTTAGAAGCCATACTGAGTTGTTCTAGTGACAAATCGATTAATCTGGGAACTGTGCTTCCTATGAGTTAGAGCAGCCAAAGGAGGAACTCAGATAAGACTCAGAAGACAGGAAAGGTTGGTCACTACTTCTGAAGGTCTTCACAGGCAAATACAGTGACAGCACATGTGGAAGTGCTTAGAGGGTCGCAGATTGTCCTCATTCTCCTATGCTCCACTTCTAGGTCTTTTCCTTACTGTTGGCCCTGCTGCCCAGGAGAAGCCACCAGCCCACCACTAGTCACTTAGAAGAAGATGCACTAACGCAGCAACAACCCAGAGGCAACAACCAATGCTGTCCCATAAAAGTGTAATGTCAACCACATATGCAATTTTAAATTTTCCAGTAGCCACAATAAAAAGGTAACAGAAACAGGCTTGATAACTTTTAATAATATATTTTGTGTAACCCAATCTAACTGAAATGTAACATTTCAACACATAAATACTATAAAAACTGACCAGTGAAACAGCACAAAGGCCAGTGTGGCTAAAACGCAGTGAGTGACGTGGAAGTTAGTAGGAGACGAGGTGAAGCTATAAGTGAGGATCCGCTCACACAGAACACTGTAGACACAGTAATGGTGTGGGATTTTTCAACATGTAATGACACTTCTGAGCAGAGGCCTGGCAGGAGCTGACTGGTTGGAGAACACCTCCGGCTGCTCAGTGGAGAACAAACCAGAGGAAGCAAGTATGGACGTGGAGAGCAGTTCGGAGGCCTTGCCATGGCCTAGGTGAGAGATGGCGTGGGCCTGCACTAGGGTTACAGCATAGAAGTGGTAAGATACAGAAAACTTGTGACATATTTTCAAGGTAGAACTGCCTATGGTTGAATGTGTGATTTGATAGGGAAAAAAAAAGACTTAGGGATGCTGCCTATCTTTTTATATTACTGTATTTTTCTGTGTATAATGCACACTTTTTTTCCCATCTGTTTGAGGGAAAAATAAGGATTCAATTGTTAATAAGTGAATATGTTTGTATTATTCATGGGTATAATGATTACATATAGGAGACCGTTCTGCATGGCATGGGCCCAGCTCCCACTCGGAAAGGCCAGTGGAAAGTGACGTCTGGTACACAGGAGCCACGCTCATGGATAGGTTCTCCTGTGGGGAATCAGGCCTGCATTGTACCTAGGCAGCTTTGAAACTTGCTTTTTGCTAAAACTCCCTCACCCTGAATTGAGGCAGCAAACGTTTACTGCATATCTTTAAAGTAACTTCCTAAAATCTGTGCTAAACCTTCCAAAGATGAGTGTAACCAGTTCAACCACTTTCCCCTTTACATTTGCAAATATCCTTGTTTTGATGTAATTAGCAACATCCTCTCCTTTGTTTTCTGTAAAAGGTAACCACCTAAAGCAAACCTGTGCATAGTAAATGAGGACCATCCTCAATGTAATGTGCCCGGAAAAGCAATAAAAACCTGTCAAGGCAAGGGTCAGGGCGCTCTCCCCTTGAGAGAGTGGCTGTGCCAGATTTGGTAGTCCGTGCGAATTTGTCTCGGCTCAGCCACAACGCTGTGGACCCCACGAACCTGGGTCCACATCAATTACATACCATGGGTATAATAATGGGCATAGAAATCCCCTGTATAATGCACTAAAAAACATGGGTGAGCATTATACATGGCAAAATATGGTAAGCACTTAGGATAGTACCATTTGCTATGAGAAGGAAGACTAAGAAAGAACCAGTTCATTTTATTTGATTCTAGCATAAATATGGTTTTAAATATCAATTCTTTCTTTGTCATTTTGATAAGTTTATCTTTATCTAAATCACAGGCATAAATCTTGAGCTGAAGAGGGCTAATTAGAGTTCATAGTTCCATTCAGCATAATACCCAGGCATTAACATTGCATTCAGGTTATAGTTAGCTCATCTTACTCTACTACAAATACATTTACATATCTTGCCCATTTAAGGACAAACTTCATTCAGCATCATGTTTCATTTATGATATTACTTGGCTCTCTCAAATTAGTACCCTCATTTCTTCCTTCCCTATTTAGCCTGGACTGCCAATGCAATAAGCTTTTGTCTGCATCCCCCAGTCCCTAAACTCCCTGTCCTTCCAGCCCATTTGAGTTACCAGTTCCTAACCTGTGATCACTCCAACCTTCTGCTGCTTGCTCAACAGATACTTCAGAGCTGCCTAACACTGCTGGCGAAGAAGTACAGAACTGGATTGCTCGGACATGTGGCTTATGTACCATTTCTAACCTCTGCTTGGTGCTCAGTGCTTCCAGGCAATCCTATCATGGACTCTGTTCAGATACCTTTCCCATTCACTTGGGTAGCCATTGTATGTTTTTAGACTCGCCCTCGAGCTTTCATTTTTATATCCAGGAGGAAAAAAGTATTGCTTTCTGGAAAACACAATAAATAATCTACGTAATTAATTGATTCAGATTTCCTCCTGTGACTACAACGTTATGTATATTAATACTCATTCTCACCTACCACGTTCAACTCCTTTTGTATTCCTCTCCAGACATGTCTTTCAGCCCTGCTCCAGCATCAGTTGTCCTTCTCATCAAATGTGCTTCTGTTTCCTCTCATCCTGAAGAAAAACTTCCTCTACCCCTGGTCACTCTTTAGCTAGCATATCTCTCTCATTTCTTCTTTCACTGCAGATTTCATTATGAAGCTTCAGAATTTTTGTAACAACATCCCTCCCCTGAACCTGTTCTTTCCAAGGTCAGTGATGACCCACAAATCTGAAGTTCAAGTATTTCACATCTTTATCCCATTTATCATCTCTGTAGCATTTACTGCTGTTGACCAGTAAATAGCCTCTTTATTGAATTTCTCAACTCTTAGTTCGTGGCCCTAATATCTCCGATCAATTCTAGATCTTCTTGATTGCCTTTTTTTCTTCACAATCGTTTGCACATGGTATTTCAAAAGTCCTTCCAACGTCCTTCTTTTCTTCTGAGGTTCATTCTTCTTCTTGAGTGATGTTACTCACCCATAAATTCCGCTTTCGCTACTGTTGGCATCCACGCAAATGCGCTGCTCCAATCTCTCGCATGGGGAACAAAGCTGAAAAACAGCCCTGGCTGCTGCCCGTATGAGGCAACCACCACATCTACACTGAGGCCATACTTCCCTGGGTCTCTCCCTCCCAGTGACTGAGAGTGGGGGGTTCCAGAGCAGGTCTAACCCTGTAGCACACAGGACTCCACTAATGAGTCTGGCTCAAGGACTCCGTCTGCTTGCAGGGGTGTCCAACCACGGCCTGCAGGCCAAATGCTGTCCAGGATGGCTGTGAATGCAGCCCAATGCAAAATCATAAGTTCACTTAATATCTTTTTTTTTTTGCTTATCATTTTCTGTTAGTGTTTGTGTATTTAATGTGTGGCCCAAGACAACTCTTCTTCCAGTGTGGCCCAGAGGCATCAAAAGGTTGGACACCCCTAGTTAAGGGAAGCTTTCTTAGGACTGTTGTAATTTGAGACTCTTCCCACGCTAGCCTCTTTCCTTCCCCCTCTCCTCATCACTGATACGAGGAGGCATTGACCAGCGTCGTGGTCTGAGGGATCTCTACTTCCTGAGAGATCAGAGGTAGCACAAGTGTATGTCAGCCCCAATGAAGCACAGAGAGCAGAAAAGATAAGTGAGCCAGCACATGTTTGACCTGTGTTAATCACTCTTCATATATTAGTCAATTAATCTCCAAAACCATAAAGTAAGGTGGGTGTTTTTATGTTTATTTATAGAAAAAATGGAGTGTAAAAGGATAAGTAAGTTTATCAACATCATAAAGCTTAGAAATGACAAAATCAGAATTCAAGTCCAGGTCAGTGTATCTTAATAGTCAAAAAAAATTCCCCCTGTACCGTCCTGCCTGCCCCAAGGGAAATGGAGTACTTCCACTTTGAAGAAATCAGTCTGGAGAGAGCATGCAACAGAAATTGGGGGAAATCTCTATCAGTCTTCCCGACCTAGAAAACTAGATGTGCTAAAATTTATAATATTTCTGCACCACCTGCCCACTGGCTGGGTTTTGGTATAGCTACTTACAAAGCAAAAACTGTAACAATGTTTTTACATTTTAGAAAGCTACCCAATATCCACGACATTCTTGCTTTTCTCTCACAGACATTTTCTGTACGAAAAACCACACTGCAAGGAAGTGTGGTGTGATTAGGTTCTAGTTGGTATTTTCAAATCGTCCCTTGCATGTACGTCATGTGTGCTACCAAGCCCCAACTTAAAGCAAGGATGGGGCATAAGATGAGAGAAGAATAAAGTTAATAATGCATCCTTTAAATGCAATTCAGAAAGTCCTGCTTACTAATCTTGGACTGATCACAAATTCAACTCCAGTTATTTTAAATTCCGTTCAAGAACAAAGATTTGGTGTTACTCTTAATACTGGTACAGGGAATAAGTAGCATAAATGGTAGGTAGAAAATAGACAGTGGGAGGTTAAGAATAGTATAGGAAATGGAGAAGCCAAAGAACTTATATGTACGACCCGTGTACATGAACTAAAAGGGGAGGAATGCGGGTGGGAGGGTGTGCAGGGTGAAGGGGAATAAAGGGGGAAAATGAGACAACTGTAATAGCATAATCAATAAAATATATTAAAACAAAACAAAGTAATACAATTTTAGTTCAAATTGACTTTCATGTTATAATTTTTACTTGCCAGTGGGAGAAGTGAAAGACGATACTAGCACAGTTTAGTATGTAAATGTTGAAAAATCAAGCCAGATGATCAGAAGCAGCACAACTGTTTTCTTTATACTAAGCCAACAAACTAATTTCTTTTGTGAATATTCAGAAATAATACAGCACTAATAGTCTTAAAAATGGTCTTATAAAAAGCACAATGTCTACTTTTATTAGACTGTTTTGTATAGAATCTGCTGAGTATCAAGATACCGTTAGTATCCCTGCATATTCCTATTGACAATGAGTAACAAACATTGCACAGTGTACTGAATATATTAAATAAATATTCTGGTTTTGTAAACCACTTACTTTTAATGGGTGACACAGAGCACAAAACACAGAGGAGAGAATGAAATCCTCTTTTAACCCTGCCTGCCAGCACCCCAGTTCCCAAAGGAAGGGGATATTTAATATAAAAGTTCTGTGAAATAAAGGAAGACCTGGATCTGTGTATTGAATGGATTTATCTTTTACCTCAAAAAAAAAAAAAAAAAAAAAAAAAGAAAGAAATCAATCCAGAATAGTTGACTGGGAGACATATCCTAGAAAAACCATTGAACTTTAAAAATAAAGAAAAGATCCCCCTGGGTTTCCAGACAGAATCAAAGTCACGCAGAAAGAAAAACAATCCGGCTGGCATCAGACTTCTTGTCAGTAGCAGCAGAGCAGAAGGCAGTGAGCGACACGGCCCAGAAACTCAAAGAAATAGGGGTTAGTAAAGGATGTTATGTGTAGCCAAGCTCTTCTCAGACATGAAACCTACCCAGGAGTTTTTCTTGGGGAATCTACTAAAGGATACACTTTATTTAACAAATAGATGATGAAGAAAAGCAGCAAAAAAACTAATAATGAGGATTAAAAACATACTTAATTATAGATCTAAGACTATGACATTGGTGGGAATGAGAAAGATTAGTATTCAAATATTCTTTGCTGTGTCAGAGTCATGCACCAAAAAAAAAAAATTAGAAGAAAAAAATGGGAAAAAAAGAGAAAATAGTATGCACTCATTGACCTTTATAATAGGTAGAAATGAAAGAAAATTATTTCGAGGTGGCAAAATAGTTGACATGTAAACTAAAAAAGAAGGGGACTAAGAACATTAAATAAAAGTATTAAAATAAGGTAATGGTTTTTTCTTAAATATACATCTTAAAACGAAAAGAATTACAAAAGAAAAATCATTTAAAAGAAAATAGACTACTTAATGAAAGACACGGAGTAAATATAATTTTATATTATAAAAGAGCAAAACTTATTTATATGGATAAATGTAAATAAACTCAACCTATTTATTTCTTTTAGATTGGCTTGCAAGTCAAAACCAGAATATGGAATATTCCACAAGCCTCCCGAATTAACTTCCTCCAAAAGGCATTGTCGTTCTTCTGCACTTTCCTGCCCTGACCACCTGCAGCATTGGCTTCGTTCCTGTTTAAATGATACACTTGCAAAATAAGTATTTAATCCCTCAAATATCACTGTTTCAAATTCAGATCTTCCAAAGTAACTTAGCATTGAATATGTATTAAAATAGAGAGAAAAAAATGAACAAATGTTTGTTCTTGAGGGAAAAAAAAGAAAGGAAAATCTGTGTAATGCATTTTATTCTTAAATGCTAAATGGCTTCAGGCTATTTCTATCTCTTACTGAATTGTGTCAGCTTTTTAAAACTGAAAACAAAAGATCACACAAAAAAGACGCATCTGGAAAAGGTGTTTATTTAGTGAAACTTGTGTTAGAGTCCCACCACCTTCCTCCTATGTAATCACAGGCAAATCAGTCATCTCAACCTTTTCTAAAGTTTTGCATTTTTCCTGCATTGCTGATAATAAAAATTAAGCTATTTTAAAAGCCATTTTGAGCATTGTATAGTACTGCTCCTCACAACCGTATCTTACAGAATTTTCACTTACTTTTGTATTAAATAATATTTTCTGTTCTCTGCTGCTTTGATTTGTAGACGGATATGAGTGACGGGGCTGAAAAGGGTGGGATCTGGGGGACGGAAAGGCAGAGCACAGGCTCTCCAGCTGCATCATACGCACTGATACCCGGGGACTCTTGGTCTGGCTCTCAGCAGGCCAGAGGGTTAAATACAAAAACAAAGGTATCCTTAGATAATTGTTAGACTTTAACAGGAAGTCATCTGTAACCTCCTAGTTTTTTTGTTTGTATCAGAGATTCAGAAACAGAAAATATATTTCTCTAAAATATTAATGCATGGTCTTTGCAATGACAAATAATGTACATTCAATACAAAAAATATTAGATGACATGGAAAACTAAATACAAAAAGAAATTAACCCCTCAGTTATCACTAAACACCACCATCATTTTTTTACATCAACAAGTCATTGTAACATGTTATTAGTGGCCAATGAAACTGACTCTTAATGGCAAATAATATGAAATGGATTATTACCTACTACTCTGTCCCATCACCCTCTTCTCCTTAGTTAGGGTTAGCTAGTATTGGTCTTTAACTACAACTTAATCAATTATATTGCATAACATCTAAGAATTATTTAGTATTAAATAATAAGTATTAATGTCTAGGTATTAATTGTTTCAGTTAAAAATATCTGTGTTAGCGATATTAAAATTAATTAGGTTACTAAATATCCAGGTTTCACAATTATAAAATCTTTCTTAATTCCACGTGTTTTTGTTTGGATTTGGCTGGAAATCCTTGAGTTTCCGTCTAGCACTAAAATGTGATTCTCTGAACAGTAATGACATGCACTACAAACAAGTTAGCTTTGGTGAGATTTTCTTAAAGTTATTGAAAAATCAATTCAGACATTCTCTTCTAGTGCATTTTGACATTTACTCTTTCAGTATAAAGTTAGTTACCATGCAAAAGCGTATTCTTAATAATTGATGTTATTTACTTTGAATGTGATTACTCATAAAGGGCTGGAGAAATGAATCGATACTTGCTTAGCTTCTTAAAAATAAATCAGAGATAATTGTTAAAGTAATGCACGTTAATTTAGATTGTCAAATTAATTTCCCAACACCTCCTTATGCTACAAGGATCTTAATTAAGAAATAACTAAGGTTGCCTTTTCTTATTATAGGTACTGCTGAGCTACCGGCTCTGAAGAAAGTCATTTAACCCCTTTGATGTATGTAATTTAAAGAACACCAGAACAAAAATCTATAAAGTATTAGTGCATTTGTAAAAGATTTACAGTTTGCAAAGTGCTTCTGTTGCGGGTGGAAATCAAGCTCTTCCACAGGATCACAAGGAAAGCATTCCAAGGACCCACACACAGGAGACTGTGGTGTGGTAAGATAGTTTATTCAGGTGGAGAGCTGCCCCTGGGTTCCCAGTATTCTGTCTCCCTCCATCCTACCGTGGAAAAAGTTCAACCATGTCCTCAGCAAGACCAAGACAAAGGCCAGTGTCCAGTTTCTGCTTCATATTAAAGCTTATTTCTTCAGAACCCACACTGTCTGCCACAGGCCCTGGTATCTGTTAGACCTGTGTGGTCACAGGCTCCTGGGTGAGAGAGAATGTTTGAACAAATGAAGCTAGATCAGGAAGAGAGAGAGAAAGAGAGAGAGCTTTTTTGTTCCCCTGGGGTTATATTAGCTTGGGTTTGGGATGGATCAGGTACTTTTTGAAAAGGACCAATCAACTTCCCAAGCTTTCATGGGCTTTTTGATGGGTCCACCCCCTAGCCAATCCATTGTTCCCCAGACTAGACTGACAGGCCTCTATGGTCAATCACCTCCCCCTGTGCCATTTTAACATCTATTGTGCATGTGCCTCCCTCCCCCCACACCCCCACCTTGGCAGTCTTGTGCCTGAGGGGAGAAGGGAGGACTGTCAGTCCCCTAGGAGCACAATGCTGTGGTCTCCTAGGGTGTGAAAAGCTGTAGCTTCCTGGTAGAGAAAACAGCCTTATGCTTCCTAGATTATTAAGCTCAATATCTCATCCCTTTGCTCCCCTTTTTAGTAATAACAAGTTAACTACCTATGGTAACACTTCTATGTTCTTCCTGCAAACTATGTTCTCTTCTGCATGATGAGCCTAGGTCTCCTGTGGACCATCGGTATGGGAGGAGCCCTGTGGAGTGTCCAGTCCAAGCTCAGAGGGTTGCTAACAAATTGGAGTGCCTGAAAGTGTTGAAAGTAAAGTGATGAAGTTTGTAGAAATTATAGTAAAAAGAAGGTTTGAAGAAGCTGGGAATGTTCAACCTAAAGAAGAGGCGATATCATAAGAATTGAGGGGTTCTCCTCTCTTGTTCAAATGTCAGTTACGTAGTCCAGGGCATAATTTACATGTTGTTCCAGATGGTATTATCTGCATCGATGATTGGTCATTATAAGGAGGAGATAAAGTTCAATATAGGTATCTTTTGACACAAGGAAGGGACGCCTTATCCAGGAGAGAACTCCCTGACAGTAGACGTCCCCTAGATGACCACTTAGTAGGGGTGAGAGCTGACATGAAGGGACATTTCTCTAAAGATCATACATAGACTCTGGCTTTTAACCTGCCAAATGGAGGGAACGCCTCTCCTTTCTGGTCCAGCCCACCCCTTGAATCTTGTTAGCACCATGAGATGGACGTTTCAAAATTCCAAAAGACAGGGCCTTGTCAAAGGCCTGCATTCCCCATTTCACGTGGCCAGCCACGCTTAGGAATGAACCACTGCTGTGCTACGGAGCTGGCCACTGCCAGGGCGCAGGCCAGGCTGTGGGAGAGCAAGTGTGAAACAAGGGCATCATCCCCCTTCCCAAAGTTTAAAGACAACACGCAGTTGGTTCACCACCAGCAGTCCTGTCTAGCACTTATGGTATAGCATTCCATCAGCACAGCACGCTGATGTGGGCAGCTCTGTGGAGTAGAAACTCTGTTCTATTTATCTGTATAATTCTATAACTTATCCAAGTGTAGACCTTTATTGCATAATCAATATATGCTTAATGAAGGAGTGAATACATGTATTCAAATAAGCATTGCCTCAGTGCAGGTGCTTTATCAATGACATGATATTCAGGATTAAAATAAGACACAGCCCCTGCCCTTAAGGTGTGCTAAATAATCAGCAGAATAAATGTATGAGTGAGTGAGGGCACCTGGATGGGTGGAGTTGTTCCTTTTAATGGTCCTTTCAACACTAAGATTCTATAAACTCATATCCCTTTCCTCATTTAAAACAGCTTACATGCAAGAACAGGAAAATGGTCATATTTTACTAGGATTTTCTTAGACTTTTAATCTATTGTGAGCAATATAGGTCATCTTCTAACAAATCAAATGATATGAGGAATCAATCGGCAGTGAAGATGTAGGGTTCTTTTTGTTAAAGAGTTGGGGAACGGAGGTCTTGGTAGAAAGTTGTGTCAAAACCATATAAAATGCACTTTTCTCATATGAACAAAAAAGGATTTTCTAGCTCTGGACAATAAAGTATATGGTAATTTTATCTATGTGCTAACTGAAGAATTCAAGCTACTCCAATTATATTAAAAATAATAACAAATCCTTACACAACATTTGTTTTCCATGTTAACACAGATTAGCAGATTAAATCTATTCATTTAAGATGTGGTTACTTTTATTGTTCTTGCTTAAAAGAGGATGAAGCAGGACATTGTGTTTAAGTCATGTGCCCCTAGTTCAGGAAATAGAAAGTGTAGACCCAGGCAGCTGAGCACTGAAGTCCATGTTCATAACCACGTCATTATATTGCCTTTTATAATAGTGTTCTCCTACTTCAAGATGAGACCTTTATTTCTTACATTGCGGGAAGATTCTTTTCCCCCGTCTCATAAAATTGAGCCAGTGATCCATGACTGGCCTTGCTTCCGATGCAGTAGTGAAGAACGTCACGCCCAGGCTTTGAGGACACTGCAAGGCGATAAAGCCAAGTGCTTTACCAGGAACACAGCGACCTGTATTCTAACCGCTTACGCAGTTTCTCTGGTATTATTTGTACAAACCCAGATAGTCACCATACTCTCTCCCCATTCCTCATGGGTACGTCCAAAAGGTCACAACTGTGTTAAAAAATAACTGATTGTTTAATTAAATGATGTTATATCAGCGCTGTACATTCACATACAGAAGCCAACAGGCCGACTATTTCTCTAAACCATTTTGATTTACTGAGAGTTAAGAGGCTTGCTCTGAAAAGCAGGGTGCATTTCATTTTGGAACTGAATGATTTTTTTGTCATTTAGTTTCACATATATTCTGTTTTTCACTTGAGCCCTAAAGAGGTAGTTAATTGGGACTATTTAACAGATTGTATATGTATCTGCTGAGAGTAATTGTATCTTAACAACAACTGAAAGAGTTTCTACTTAATTTGCTAGTGGGTCCAAGGTTTGCTAGAGAATGACCTTGCCCCCTACAGATGGATTCAAAGAATTAAGCAGAAGCTGAAGTGCTCCTGACTGTAGGGGGTGAAACTCATTCATATTCTTTTGTAAACAAATTAACAGTCAGGTGCCAGTGTATTTTCCTCCCACAAAATCACCTTAGCAACGTGGACATAAAAAGAGCATTAACTTCCCCTCTGAGCCTTCCATGTCTCCTAGCATGAGGTGTCAGCAACAAACGGGGCTGGCAAAATTCTCCATTTATTTTAATCCCTAAAATGAGCCTCAGAATTTCCAGGAAACACTATAGATTCCAGTGGTAACTGGGAAGAAGCTAAACTTCTCTTATACAGAAAATTAGTTATGTTACCCAGGAGGGCTGTATTTGACTTTTTATTTTCCTGGCATGGCAGGAAACCCACACACCCATTGCTTGACCAAGTTTAAATTAATTTCAGCACAAAAAGAATAGGAACATCTAGGAGGTCTGTCCAGAAGGTATCCAGCCATGTAGTATGAAAACTGGAGACATTTATTGAAGAAGGTACAAGATACAAAAAATATTGTACATAGGACAATGATGCCTCCATTTTCTTGAAAATAGGCACATTGGGATCTCACACAGTCTCCCAATCGCCATCAGCTGCCCTGTCATATTTTCCTGAATCTCATCGACAGTCTGAAATCTCTTCCCTTTCAAAGGAGATTTTAGTTTTGGGAAAAGTCACTAGTCACAAGGCACCATATCTGGGCTGTAGGGGCTGGTAATTTGATGTTTTGCAAAAAACAAAATAAAAAAACTCCGCAGGAGACAGGATGCAAGAGAAGGCGCATTGTCGTGATAAAGGTGCCAATCACCAGTTGCCATAGCTGCAGCCTTCTGAATCATCCAAATAGTGTCTGCGGAGAAATGTTCAAGCTTAACACAAAATTTGAGGCAGATTTGTTGCTGTGCTTGCTCAGTCATTTTGAATGTGATGGCCACACAGTACACACGCTCATTCAGCGGTGTCTACCATCCCCTCTGACTAGTACAGTGAAATTGTCATCGTTCATACACGCGCATGCCGGTCCACTCTTCTTGGCTGCCAGGTTAAGCAATGTTGCAAAAACCATCCTCGTTGTATTAACAGTGGCTGGACTTTCTCTGGACAGACCTCATATCTCCAAGTACTTAGACTAGGCTAATTTGTGGACCTCGTGGTCCACTGATTATATTTAGCCTTATTCTTCTGTGTTGGAGGGATAAGAGCTGTGAGAAATGGAGGAAGTTAAGGCCAGAGCACAGTCATGAAGTGCACTCATGTGCCTGGAGGCAGGTGAGATCGCGGCAGGACAAGTCCTGCCAAACAGCTGAGGTCAGAAACCTGTAGGGAATGAGTACCGAGCTTTGTGTTGTGTGCTTTCCACACACACAGAAGGGCCAGACCCTCTCTGCTTACGTATGGATTTCTTATACAGTTGACCCTCGCACAACACAGGGGTTGGGCACTGACCCCTCCTCGGTTGAAAATCCGTGTATATAACTTTTGACTCTCCAAATCTTAAGTACTTACTAATAGCCTACTATTGAGCAGAAACCTTATTGATAACATAAATAGTCAATGAACACTTATTTTGTACATTATCTCTATTACATATTATATTTGATAATACGGTAAGCCAAAAAAAAGAAAATGTTGAGAAAACCATAAGAGAAAATACATTCACAGTATTTGTTGAAAATAATTCACATGTAAGTAGGTCCACGGAGTTCACACTTGTGTTTTTTGGGTCAACTATAGTTTTGTTTGTTTTGATTGCTGTTTATTCTCACTTTAAACAGAGGAGAGCAGCCGTGGGCCAGGGGCTATCAATAACCTGCTACCACCAGGGGCAGGGTCCTTATTTCCAGACAGCTGATAGGTGATCCCGCTCCAAAATCATAAGCTTGCTTTCGAGGAGCACTCCTGGCATCAAGGGTCTGATGTTGGATTTACCAAGAAACATACCCCGAGCTGGAGGATTGCATTTAGCTGGTTTATTGGACGACCTGTGAGGGAACAAAAGGGAACTGGGTTGAGGAAAAACCCAGGGAAGAGGGAAAAAATAAAAACAGTTGCCCCAGAAGTCTCACCTGGTCACATGGGGAGCTGAGGCTGGAACGACCTACCCAAATTCAGGGGGAGGACGAGAGGTGGGTTCTGTAACTTCACATACTAGAGAGTCACTGGGTGTGGGCTGCTGGGAGGTGAGGGGTGCGGCGTATAACATTGGACAAAGCAGCCGCTTTCAGCCGAGGGAATTCCTGGGGGAAGACTCGGCGCTGAGCTCTCAGTGGGCCACAGCGCCTGAACCCAGGAGAATGAACACCTCTGGCCTGAAGGGGGGTCAGAGAAGGGCACTGAGCTCTATCTATGCATTTGGTTTTGCCTATCTTATATGATGGGGGGGCAACATATTTAACTCCCTAATTATATTTTATTGGATGAATACTTTTAAAGCCTGTAAATTCTTACCCTCACACAAACAATTTAAGGGCAGAATTAGGCAGGGCAAATGGAAGAGTGCAACCTAGGATGACAAACTACAGAAAACTCAGAAGTACATAACCTACCGCCTGAATAACCAAGGAGACTATGTTAGGGAGTCACTACGTGCCCTTGTGCAAACGTCACAGTTTCTTATTTCATGAGTGGCCAGAAACTCAGAGTTTGTGTCAAGAGGAAAGCAGCATTCTGCTCTTATCTGACATTCTTTAGAGGCTTGTGGTAAAGGAGGAGTTCATACTGAGATTCTTTTTCAGTTAAAAAGAAAGTCAGGTTTTTGAAGAACAATTACTGAGTGGTCTGGAGAACTCAGATAAGCAAATGTAGTGTCTTGAAGTTTCAGTATGACTTATTTAAATCTAGAAAGGGCCTGGAAAGTTTGTGTCTCAGGCAGCTGGTTTCGAGAACCTTAATTTTATTCTCTATATCACACTTGCGTGTGCATGTGGGTGTGTGTGCAACTGTGTCAGGGCGGTGGCCAGTAACAGAGCAACTGAAGTAATGGTCAGGAAGGCAGGAGTTATGTAACTCTCTGATGCTTCTGTTATAAAATAAAACATTTTTTCAAAAACAGCAGAGTATCCTAAGGGAAACCATATAAACAACTAAATGAAATGACCAAAGAGAAAAAGATGAAGTAGATTTCAGAATGAAAACTTAAAACAGTTGGGGACAGTTAGTTATCTTCAATTCTATCAACTGGCATCAAGGGGGACCGAGGCCAAAAAAAAATGTGGAGCTCTCGGATTACCCATTTTCTAGACCATCGGATTGTGTTTTTCATGAATTGACTTGAATCTGAGCTAAAAAAAACTATCTAAATTCCTTTGGTAGAAAAGTAAGTTAGAACTCATTGAGTTTTCGTAATTATGTACTTGGACTTGTCATGTTATACAATCCCTCAGTTAGAAATCCATTTATCAACACAGCAAATCATATTTGAATACGTAAAAATGACTATGTTGCCAACGTATTCATTTTCATTTTCACTTTTTCACTCATACTTATATCGCAGACATTGCCAAGTACGGGAGATAAAAGAAGACGAAAAAACAAATCCTGTCCTCAGGGAGCTCACAATTTAGGAGGGTGGGTAGATGTAACGATACCAGCCACAGAAACTATAGAAAAGAGGGTCATTAAATGGGACACTTATTGACTATCCACCACATTCCAGGCTCTAATACTCATAAAAATAGAAATAAAACATGGTCGTGTTCTCAGGGAGCTGTTGGGAGAGATGTTTTGTCTGGCCTGGCTTGTCTTTGAGCAGGGAGAAGGACATGTCCTCGGACTGGAACGATGGGAAACGTGGGTGAAATGCTGCCATGGCGGGGAGAGATGGAAAGTGCTATGGGAGCTGAGGATGTTGGCAAAAGAATAGTTCAGCTCTTTAGATCACCTTATTCTTCATAGTTGAATGCCACAGTTCTAAGAGTCTAGCAAGGTAAAAAAAGGAAGCAAAAGTGACAAATAGTTTAGGAATTGACAAAAATGAATCAAGTAAATATAACTGTTTTATGAGGCTGTCAATTCTGCTGGGGTTATGGAGAAAGAGCTGGTGGTTTAAAGGTGAATTATGGAAGTTTGAGATTTCAAAGGAGGGACCTACTAAGTCATGGCGAAGGTAAATGAATGTGGAAGTCGGTGGAGTTACAGAGAACTGCAAGGGGCAAGGACGTTGGAGAAGCCATCCGTTCGGAGCATCCATTTGGGTGCAGGTGGGACTCGGGGTGGAGAGGAAGGCAATGGGCCGCCTGCCATGCTCCGTGGAAGGATGGCCACCACACAGTAGCTGGCGCGTCAGGGCTCTGGCAGGGTGCATCGGTGGGAATATCCCCCCACCCGGAGAAGAATATGAGGAACTGGTAGGAATCACCTCGAGGGGCCCCCCATTTTACCTTGGCTCCTACTCTTCCTGAGAGAAAGATCCCAGGTCTCTAAAGGAACATCAAGGAGAGATCATTTGCCTCTCTCAATACAACAACGGGAAGTTAGCCGTGTAACCTCCATGGTCTTTTTACTTTATTGTGCTAACTTCCTCTCATAAAAGATTTCTGTGTGGCTGCTTCCTGATTAAAAAGATGTTAGGCAATAGAAAATTCATTGTTTGGGTACCAGAAACTGTTTTTTTTTTTTTTTATTAATTTTTTTGTTTAATTACAGTTATTTGCAGCCTCTCCCCTCCCCTCACCCTTCCCCTCCCAGAAACTCTTTATGACCCTATTCTATCTCCTACATTAACTGTCAGGCACACAAGCCCCCTAATATCCCTTAACCTTCGTTCATTCCAGGAAGAAGTAAGAGCATTTGGAACTGGCCGGAGGAAGGAAAACCACTGAATCTGGAGGAGACATGTGGGGAAGCTACACCTCAGAGAATGGTTAAAACAACTGAATGAGTAACGGTTATGAAATCGCTTCTGTTCTAGAAGACCCTGCCAGATATTATTATCATTGCGGGTTTTTTTCTAGTAGGTGAGGTGCTGAAAGTCATTAGATTTCTGTATCATTCAGGACACGGCCAGTAGGTGGAGAAGGGGGAGGAGGAGCACAGCCAGAAAAACATAAACCATTCTAAAAAAAAACTTTTAAAAGAACGGATTTGGTTACTTAGTTTGTGTCACCTAGAAATGAGAGCTTGAGACAAGGATTTGGATGCATGTAATTTATGACGGTCTGCTCTTTAGGAAAAGCTTGTGAGGGAGAGCAAAGCAGGACAGAGAAGAGGAAGGAAACATGCAAGGATATGGCTCAGGGCAGGCACAGCCTTGGCCTGACCCACAGGGGGAGGGATCTGGGACATGAACCGCACCACAAAATTTTCCCTTTTTTTTTATTCCAAGGGAGTCAACATTTCATAGTCTGCATCCACCCTCATTGGCTACGGCTGCTCTGTTAGCTTCTGTCAAGCAAGTCTCAGAGAAAGGGGCTAGTTTTGAGCTCTCAGCAGTCAAATGTCATCATAGCAAAGTGATGGGTACACCGAGACATTAAGGGGATACAGACAGCCTGAGAGTATCTCCTGCAACAGCTAAGGGGGGAATGGAGAAGCCTAGAGGGAGGTTGTGAGGCCACCCAGAGTTGGGCAAGAGCAGGAAGAAGCCCTCATTCATAGGCCTGGAGAGATAGCCAGAGGAAGTGGTATTGCTAGAGCCCACACACCAGGCCATTTTGTGAGATGTGGCAGGCACTGACCAGAGGGAGCTGAGACCACAGGAAGAGAGGCTGCCTGGAAGTAACTGGGAACATGGAAGAGATGCTGCCAGAAATGGCACAAAAATCAGAGGTAAAAAAGGAAAAACTACTCCCATCTTCTCATCCCCTCACCTCAGTCTCGCCTCCCATTGGATGAACCTACCGAGAGCCTGCCACTCAAACCAAGGCAGGTGAAGATTGGGGAACAGATCTCAAAGCCAACAGGAGAATAACTGGGTGCCCCCCATTCAGACTAAATGAAGACAGCTACCCTTAGGAGGGTGACCCTTTAAAGTTGGGTAAGGAAAGCTGGTTGGGACACCGAGCCTCTGAATTGGCAGATACACACACTCATGACTAGGGCTCCGGAGCCAATCTGCAGCCCCAAAGGTTGCTCTGGGCAATGTAGTAGACCTCATTCCTGTTTTGAAATATCTAAGATACAGTTCTTATTATTGGTGTCTGGTGATGAGGACATATAGACATCCTTGTAACTATTTACCTTTGCAATTTTCTAAAATAATAAAATTCTATTCACAGTAAATGAGGTGGGGGAAATGCACAGCATTCAATGCTCTGTGCAGAAGGAGAGAGAACTGTTACTATTCAACTGATGGAGCTACTATTGCACTTGAAAGCCGGGGTCAGCAGCACAGCACTGACAATAGCATAGAGAGCTCCTGGGAAACAGAAACCAAGTGACCAATGGGTAGAAAACATATCAGACTTAAAATAGACCAAGAGCGTGCACACATTTTAGAGACAAAAATAACTTTTTTCAAACTCCATTTAAAATTGATTTGTGTATCTTAAATATAATCTTTTATATTTTTATTGACCATATTGCCTCTTATCACAAAAATATCTATTATAACATTTCTCTCCAGTGTGACTATGAAAATGTGCACTCTGTGATAACTTGCCAGATACTCATCTACACCTCAAAGAAATGATCTACGGACATTTTGATGAAATACTTTGTCCCAATGCTATGCTTGGCTGGTGTTATTTTACAAGTTCTTTTATAAGATGATTCACTTTTTTAAACTCTTATTTCAAGGTGGTGGTGAGAAATTGGTCATTTGTAACTTGCTACCATACGTAGGTACTCCTTTGTCTTGAGATTTCTGTTTCTTATTTGAATTTACAACATTACTATTTGAGCCTTAGAATATATTTGCAAATAGATATTTCTTTTCCTTTTAATGAGTTCTGGAGGAAGTTCTGATCATTTCAGGAGATACTGCTTGTTCCCATCCAGAGCCTACAAAGATCAAGTCCATCTTTTCATGCAGGAACTTCTGGAAGTGCTTAGAGCAACTGTTAAAGCATCTGGGGTGTCTGGTGGTTTAAGCGGTGATTTCTGAGAATCATTAAACATTAACTTTCTCAAAATGCACGATTAGAAAGGAATGAAATGAATTCATGTACTGGAGTGGTCTGACAAATAGCAAATAAATTACATATAGGGAGAAACATTTGCTTTTTATTTTCCCACTTTAGAGACCCCCTTTTCACATTCTTAACAACGTCATTCTTTCTGCTTTATTATTGCATGATGTCAGGAAATGTCAAGAAGGCTGGGAAAGTAGAAGAATGCTGGAAGGGAGCAGTGCTGTTAGATTTTCAATGGACTGGAGAGGGGATTATCTCCCTTCCACTGTTACCAGTCTGTCTTGAAAACTCAGTCTATGTTCTGGTTAAGCTCTTATGAAAAATAAATCTGTATAGAAAAACAGCGATGGCATAGATCAGTTCTCAGATTTCAGGCCAATGTTTCCCAGAAGTGGGATGGAACCCAAATCTGTAATTTCAAATTTTCCACCAGAGAGAAACATTAAAAAAGAAATAGTTAAAGTTTATTTTAATAATACATTTTATTTAACCCAAACCTATATGCTATCATTTCAACTTGTAATTCATTCAAAATATCATTCACGTG
Source organism: Micronycteris hirsuta (assembly GCA_004026765.1). Taxonomy (NCBI): domain Eukaryota; kingdom Metazoa; phylum Chordata; class Mammalia; order Chiroptera; family Phyllostomidae; genus Micronycteris; species Micronycteris hirsuta. The sequence continues at coordinate 14,519 of PVJI01011368.1, read as the reverse complement.
ACTTTCATATTCTATTCTGTATTGTATCTTTGCTATCCGTTGTGCACTTGACATTATAGCTCATCTCAATTTGGACTAGCCATATTTCAAGTGCTCAGTAGCCATGCAGACATCGTGGCTACCATATTGGACAGCACAGCTCTGGGGTACATCAGAATCAGCTGGACAGGTTGGTGAAACTCAGATTGTTAGTCCCCACCTTCGGAGTTCCAGATTCAGTAGATCGTGAATGGGGTTCAATAACTGGGACTTCTCACAAGTTCCCAGGTGATGCAGACATTATTGGTCTGGAACCGCACTTTGAGAACCACAGGTTTAGGTAAGTGATTCTCAAGCCTGGTTGCATATAGAAATACCTAATAATTAAAAGCAAGAGGGAAGAAATTATCTTCCAGGTCACACTCCAGGCCACTTCCCAAAGTCTAGCAGTCAGATCAGGGCTTTGCTTTTTGAAAAAGTTTTCCACAGGATTTGAATTATCAGCCAGGTTGGAGAACCACAGAGGTTAAGAGGAGGAAGGAGATTAGAAACATGTTTTAGTTGACAAAAGAGGGCAAAAAAAAGAGAAAAATTGCTCTGGCTGGTGCGGCTCAGGGGATTGAGCATCAGCCTGCATGCCAAAGGGTTGCCAGTTCAATTCCCAGTCAGGGCACATGCCTGGGTTGCAGGCCAGGTCGCCGGTGAGGGGCGCGTGAGAGGCAACCACACATTGATGTTTCTCTCTCTCTTTTTCTCCCTCCCTTACCCTCTCTGTAAAAATAAATAAATAAAGTCTTTTTAGAAAAAGAAAGAAAAATTGACTAAATCTCATAAGTAACAAGGAGTCTCAGTAGATTCTTAAACAGGGCAGTAATATGTAATGAGAGTGTCATTTTGCTGAGTTGCTTGAACTGGTAATGACCTGTAACAGGAAAGAGAGTAAGGTTTAAAATTGTTCAAGAGCTTGACAAGTACGAAAATGGAAAGAGCAGTGAGGGAAATGAGAAACTTATACATACTTGATTCGATTACAATGCATCACTATATTCTATAGCACGATGAAATGAAGGGTATGAGCAATGTATCAAGGGGCAAATTGTGTTGTTCAGTTCCATAGAGCCAGGAATCAGCAGTCACACACCGGAATCACTAGAGAAGCCATGTAAAAAAGGTAACAAAGAAATGGAAAGGGGGAGGAAACCACTAGTAATAAATTCACATGCACGTTGTGTGAATGATGGAAGCTGCGTTTGATTAAATTTGTTGGGCCTGACCCCTAGGGGGCGGTCTCCTCCACAGAGTACCTGCTACTTGTCTCCCATTCCTGTCCCTTTCCTCTTGCCTTCCTTTGTCTGAGTCTCTGACTTCACGAAGTTGACACTTTGTGAAAATGAATTATCATAGGTACTTGAAGTCAGCTCAAACTATGAACAAAAGCCAACAAAAAGCAGCAAGCAGTTCCTGGAGAAACAGTCAGTCCCCAGTTTGGAATGACTGAAGACAGGGGTGTGTGGTGGGGGTAAATAAGCATAAATGCATGAGGAAAATAAGATTTCACAACCTGAAACCACGTTATCTATCAAACACCACAGGCACATACTCTGTGAAAGTAGAGATGGACAGGTGCCAACACGTGAAAGAATTTAGATAACCTAAAAATAATAGGGAAAAAGCCACACTTATTAGTGAAGCTTCTGGTATCATAGGCCCTGCCCACATCACGTCATATATGGAATTTGACTTACCATGCTGGAAAATATGCTTAAATACAGTAAGTGGCCAACAGAAAATATCTAATGTAGTCACTCTAGGTATCAGCCAACACACGATTAAATCAACTATCTCATATAGATTGTAATTTATATTCATACTTATTCTTCATTTCAGGCTGATTCCTTCCTATTTAACAGTTTGGGCAAAGTCTTCAAAGCCCATTAACAGGATCCTCGGTAAGATTGCTAATGAGTTTCTAAGATTAAGCTGCTGTTACCGTTGCTGACTCCTGGGTTCCTTGTTCTCCATCTGGTATTTTCTTTCTGTTCCCTTGGCATCTCCTTTTTCCCATCCATGTTCTTAAAACATTCCCACCAAACCCACTAACAAATTGCCAAAACAGATTGGCAATTAAATTGCATCCTTGAGCCTAAATTTTAAATCCAAAGGGCCTCATTTCTCTTCACAAACTCACCCTTAAAATTACTGGTACAAATATTGCTATGGGCCAGAGATCCTATTTTCCTGAGAAGAATTTACCATGCTCCCACATCCATCTAGAACTTTTTTTGTTTAATACACAATGTGATATTTTATTCTACTTCTTAGCTGTGGTGAATTCCCTTTTCTTACACCAGTTTATTATGAAAATAGTTTTTCATTTATATATTGTAATTTGTTCATAAAGCCCAAAACTTATAGGTTACAAATGCATGAGTTTTGACAAAAAAGTGACATAATTTAACATAACCTATTTTGTATAGTAAATCTATTCTACTTATTTTGCCACGAAAAGTTGCCTTAGGAATTTTTTTCCCCTACACATTAAGTAAAAAAAAAAAAAAAATACTGGCAACTAGTATATCAGTACTTCTAATGTTAATAGGTATTACCTGGTGATGAATTTTTGCAGCTCCTCACCTTATAAATTCAATATTGCACTCAAACCCATGTTCTAAAATCTGCACTTTGTTATGATGTTCCCAACAAAATGATGGGAAAATGTTCTAAAACATAATATAAAAGTACAGCTACACGAATACAAAAATAGCTCTTCCTTTTTTTTTACTTCAAATGTAGATTTCTGCCTTCCTTAAATTTTATCCTTAAATTTTATCAGCAATTAAAGAGAAACTGGAGCACAAGTCTCCGGAAAAAAGAGTTGGTTAGAACTCGGGCTCATCACTGACCCCGATGGTAAGGCAACTCACTCCACACACCCATTCATTGGAACACGTTTGTTTTTATTCTCTCTTCTCTCCCCCTCCCCGCTGTCTTCTTACCATTTTTATACAGGAGATAACGCGGTCTTTTACCCCTAAGGCCCATTCCATCAAAAGAACTAAGTGTCAACATTTCACTGAAAGACCTACAATGCTTTAACACAACAGAAACGAATCCATATTGCTTAACAAACTGCATTCGAAGTTTCGGTTTTCCGAACAGGCGCCGGCCCGAGTGAAACCTGAGCAGCACTCGGGAACGTCCGCGCTGCATCTAGATGTTATCGATGTCCTCGTCGTCGTCGCCGATGTCGTCGAACTGGATCCCGTCGTCGTCCCCGGGGCCGAAGGCGTCGGGCTCGTGGACCTTGGCGTGCTCGGGCAGCTCGCCGTAGGCCTTGAGGCTGCGCGCCTCGTCGGCGTTGTACTTGAGGATCACGTCGGCCTTGCCGCCCTGGTAGTCGCGCAGCCCCACCAGCACGATGTCCGCGGCGTTGATCCAGGCCTTCTTGCGCAGCTTGCCCCTGATGTGGCACAGCCGCTTCACGCCGTCGAAGCACAGGGCCTCCAGCCGCCCGTTCCCCAGCATCCTGATGACCTGCGCGTACTCCTGCCCGTCCTCGCGAAACACCAGTTCTCTCTTCTCCGACTCGTTCTCGTTCTTCCCCCGGCGCCGGTTTTTGCCTCCTTTGCCTTTATTCTTGGGCATGGCGCAGCCGGCGGCGTCCTGGGGGCCGACCCTTTGCCGGGTCCCTGCCCAGCCGCGACCGTCCGCCCGGGGGCGCACGAGGCCCAACAGCCTGAATTCTAGGGGATCCGTTGGCGGCCTCGCTCCTGAGTAAACGAAGTCTGGGGCGTCTCTATGCTGTCTTCTGTTGTAGCATCTGAACTCATAGGGTTCACCCATCATTTCAGAATCACTTTGACTTGCAAGGGAAGGACCTATTTTGAAACAGTTAACTTCTGTTCGGTATTACGGATCCTACAAATCGCCCTAATACCTGTTAGCTCTTATTTAAGAGTTTATTTCCTTCATCTGTTTTATTTTTGATAGAGATTGAGAATATTTGATTTCTGTAGAGTAAACAGTTAATTCTGATCCTTCTAGTCATTAAATCTCAGGTTTAAACAGGAGGTCATGAGATAGCAATTTTTGCTCTGAACTCAACTTTTCAAGTTAAAGGTTCTTTGGATGCAAAACTAAAAATACACAGGTGGTGAAGAGTTCGCTATTTAAAATGGCATGGATAAAAGTGTTTCATCAAGCCCTTGTCAAGTCAGAAGTGAATGAAAACATTTACATTGTAAAATTAATAAAATTAAAAGAATTTTTAAAAATGCATTTCTCAGAAGGGCGAAGAGGATTCAGATCTACTTTTAAGGACTTCTTCAGATGTTCAAACCTTGTTGTAACTCAAATAAGTCATATGATTCCAGTGCAGTGCAACTCAGCAAATATTTCCCCAGATAAGGTGGGCTTCACTGAATTTATTTGAGGTGCTATGCTTTTTAAGCTTGGAAAATGCTTTCATCAGAACTTAAATTTCTGCACAAGAGCTGCTCTTGCCTAGTACACTGAGTAGGCGTTGGAACATTCATTCCGGTGAACTTCTTCACAATGTAATCTGTCAGAAAATAGCCACAGCACATCAAGTATCCCTACTCTCACGTAATTAGTACTTTTGGAGCTGCCTAAGAGAACTCTTGCATGGATCAGCACATTGAATATTAAACATAAAGGATAAAACTCTTGCAAGTAATCGCTGCCCTGTAAATACTTGGTTAAGCAAATGTTTTGTACTTAGCAGCTAACTCTCAACTGGATCCTAATTCTTTTCAAATGAACTAGCTCCCTACTTGGATCTCATGCAGATCACAGCTTGGTTGTGAAGTTATTCAGTAAAATTAAACTGTGCAAACATCAGTCCACAATCCAGTGCGATCAGAAAGACCTTAACTTACACTGCCGTGGGAATTGAAGCCTAGAAGGCTTTGGTGTAGTCACACTTTGAATTATGCTTCAAGTTTGGGCTGATTTGTTTAAGAAAAGAAAAGGAAGCAAACTGTTAGAATCCATTTTGATTCAAAGTCCAGAGAACCATTACTAACAGGGAAAATTTCCAACCAGAGTTTAAAAGGCACACATTTAGGACTCCATGCACAAAGAAAAATTATAAAAGATACCTTCTTAATTTTCAAGCGTTTTTACCAATCCTATAGTGAAAAATTTGTAACTTAGTTTTCAAGAAAGAAAAATAGGTAAACCAAGCTGCAGGCAATTTTACCTTTCTAGAATCCATGCTAGCTCTCTTTCTGGAGGGTTCTTTTGTTTTGTTTTGTTGTTGTTGTTGTTTTTGCTTCTGTCTATGCCAGAGCCACTTGGAAGCATTACCATCCAACCATTTGAATAACTGATTTTTATCACTTGGCTTGTGAGCAAGATCTATATGTATTTATCTTTGCTAGATATTGTTGATATCAATAATCAAACTAACAATTTCTCCTATTGTTGAGATCAACAATATCTAGCAAAATGTCTAGTGCATAATACATGCTCAGGAAATATTTGTTGCAAAGAATTTAATTTCAACAAATGGATATAAATGACTATTTGATCTATATAGAGTTAATGCAGACTTATAAAAGAATACTCCAATGCTGTGACTTCTAAGTTGGTTTGTGGGCGCCCAATGCTTGAATAAACGATTTGTGCAGGAACTCAGTCTGAATATGGAGGAGAAAATCAGCCTTAAACTGGGGCTGTGACTTGACTGTGAAAAAATCAGAAGTTACTCATAAAACCGAGAAAAATAACAAGCTATGTGCAGCGTGCTAGTACTGCTAAACACCCTGTGTCAAACTCTAATAGACTTATTACCATCCAAACACCACCACCTGGCAGAATATTTTAGCCCCTGCTTTCACGTCTTCTTTTTGCAAATATCTGTGCCCTTAGAAACTAACTGGTATTATTTATTTAAGTTGACACAGAGTTTTTTCAATTTAAAATATAATAATATAATACATAGTGAATGTGGAACATTTAGAAAATACAGGAATATGCCCTGGCTGCTGTGACTCAGGACAGTGCCAGCCTGCTAACCAAAGGGTCACCAGTTTGATTCCCAGTCAGGGCACATGCCTGGGTTGCTGGCCAGGTCCCCATTAGTGGGGGGTGTAAGAGGCAATCACACACTGATGTTTCTCTCCCTCTCTTTCTCCCTCCCTTCCCATTTCTCTAAAAATAACTAAATAAAATTTTCAAAAAAGAAATACTTAAAAAAGAGAATATATGGGAATCTTTGAAAATTTCATTTTATTCTTCTACAATAAAGAAAAATTAGCATTGTTACTTACGATAGCCAAGTGCTGAAACAGTCTAAGTGCCCATCAGTAAATGAGTGGATCAAAGAACTGTGGTACATTTACACAATGGAATTCTACACAACAGAAAGAAAGAAGGAGCTCCTACCCTTTGAAGCAGCACGGATGGAACTGGAGAGCATTATGCTAAGTGAAATAAGCCAGGCAGTGAGGGACAAATACCCTATGATCTCACCTGTAAGAGAAATCTAATAAACAAAACAAATGAATGAGCAAACTAGAACCAAAGATGTGGAAACAAGGAACAGACTGACGGCCACCAGAGGGAAGAGGGAAAGCGGTAAGTGGGGAAAGAGGATAAGGGGGGAAAGAAAGGGAAGGGTCTAGTCAAGGAACAGGTGTAGATGACACCAGGACATGGACAACAGGGTGGGGATTGACTGTGGGAATTGGGGGTAGGGCAGGGAAGAACAATGGGGGAAAATTGGGTCAATTGTAATAGAATAACAATTAAAAATACAAAAAAAGAGAAAAATCAGCATTTTAGTTATCAGCTACTAATTTGTTAAAAAAATACATAGAAACTACAGCCCTCAAGAACAAGGCTGACTTAAGCCAGAACTCCTACAAGGAAGATTTCTCTGATAAATGTCTCTAGGACCTCACCCTTACATATTGACAGCAGAAAATACATGGAAAAAAGAATGCAGAGGCACATATGTGAAAATTACTTCTGACAAAGGAGAGTAGAATCCTTCTTTTATTGTTATTCGTTTTGTTACTTGAATCATTTAAATAATGTGTTTGTGTGTTCTTATAAGAGAAAACACTTAAAAAGAGTTAAACGATAATTTTAAAAGAGGGTGACATCACCTAAAAATGTATTATATAACCTATCATAATTTTCTCTCTGATTTGACTGCTAGAATATTCAAAACTTATTTTACATGCAATTGTAGTAGCTAATGTACACTGAAACCTCATAATTTTGTTGTGTGTGTGTTTTTTAAATATAATTCTCTCTTTTCATATCTTATTCAATTGTTACCTTTAAATTAACTTTTGGCACTGCTTATATTTATTCTTATTGTAATTTTCTTCAATAATTTTTTTGTTTGTTCAAATTTTTGTTTGCTGTGAGAGATAGATGAAATATAAATTAAGATTAATATATAAAACCAGAAACAAATCCAGTTTACTGTAGCTATCAAAAATCAAACCAACCAACCCATATGATATTTAAGACTTTCTGAAGAAAGTTGCATAGAGTCCTATGGCTTATTTCTCCAGAAGACTCCAACCCCAAAATTAAAATTTTATTTTAGCAATATTAGTAAGCCACATTCACAGGCACTTGTCCCTCCTGTTCTTTAGAAATTTGCTTCTGCAAATGACCCCTTATTCATGGTCCCCATCCAGAAGTCCATGGGATACGTCTCAGATGAGCTGAGAAGCCAACCAACATGGCAGTCTCCTTTCCTGCTCTGCCTCCCTTTGGAGATGTTTTTCCATTTACCCAAACAAATCAATGAAGCCCCTTCAACAACCTCCAGTACCTGCAGTTGTACTCTTCCAGGAACTGCTTCCTTGGATGACCACTGTACATTGCCACTTCCATTTCTACCAGGTGCTCTTTCTTCTGTTAAACTTCACCATTCCTTGTAGATGCTTTGCTTCCTTTGGTGGGTATATCACTTCCCCTAGGAATGTCCTCCTTCTTTTTCCTGTGTCCATTGGTTCAAGTCTTGATGACCTGCTGAGTCCTTGGGATTTGGTGCCATGCTATGTTCTGTGGTGAAGACCAGAGGACATTTTTCTCACTTGTGATTGTAATCAGCTAGAGGAGCAGCAAAGAAATACTCTTGTGACCTAATGACTTGAACAATTTTTAAGAACACAGTACTTTCTCCTTTTAACAAAGCAGTTTTTCCTGTTGGAAATTTAAATATGAATAAAGAATGGAGACAGGAATGTGGCTGCAACAGGACATGCTGTCTATTCAGACCTCTCGGTCCTGCCTGTTCCCCACCAATGTCCAAGGATGGGTTATTGATTTCACTTGTCTGACATCCTCCTCTCTGAGAATCAATTCTCTTCTGGCAGATGACTCATTGTTCCATGCAAATTAGTGTCAGAGGGACTGCCCCGTCATTTCCCCAGATACTTCCAGATCTGTCAGAGTTCCAAAGGTGCACTTGGCCTAGGCTCACACTGAAAACTCCACTGAGATATTAAAAAATGACCTGAGCAATTAAGGAGCAATACCATATCCTTGAGTGGGAAACTATGATTGACAAGTTTTTTTTTTTCTAAATTAAATAATGGCTTGAACCTACCTACCACAGCTTGGGGAATGCAAAATAGTCATAATGCTTTTAATATTTAAGTTAATATGATTCTAATCCCTATTCTGCTTATTGTGAAAATTCATAGTTGAGACCAAAATTTTTAGCTTGGGCCTAGCCCTGGTACACCCTTGGAACTCTGACAGGGCTGGGAGTATGCTTTGATTACCTTGCCAAGAAAGGTTTGACCCATACTTATAATTAAACCAGATTAATGGAGGGAAAATACTTTTTTATTTATAAGCCTAGTTCTCATATGCTTTGACTCATAACTTTATTATTAAATAAATGAATATGACATCATTGTTTTATCATCATTAATCATACAGTTGCTGGTCACTAAGATCTCTGTGATTATCAATAAAGGTAAATACTTTTTAATTTCTCTATTAAAGTGAGTCATTTAGTTTACACACATGGCTTGGCTATATTTATTGTATTTTAAACAGGTGACCCCTCAGGGAAGAGTTTCCTGGAATTTATTATTTATTTTATTGATGATATAATTGCCATATAGCATTGTATTAGTTTTATGTGTACAGCATAATCGTTTGGTATATGTATCCTGAAAGTTATTTCTTTAACTTGCTTTCTTCTTATTTTCTACGATGCCTCTTATTTGATCAGTTCAAAGGCAGCCAACAACAAATGAAGATTAAAGAGAGAACCCGTCTAGAGAAGAGAGTAAGTGGGTAATATTCTGACTCTAGAAAGAATTTCTAACAATCATTGTATTCAAAAGTCAAAGAAGAAATAACATTTCAGTGAAGTAAAACCTGCTTGAGCTTAATTGAAAGCCTCAGGGAAACACAGGTCTATTTAGGCATTTTTGAAAATACTCTAAAATGACTAGAATTCAAAACCATTACCACGCTCATAAAAATGTTTTAAAATGTCAAGGAGGGGATATGGTGGTCTTATAAGTTTTTTATATATGGGTGCTTGATCTTTTCTAACAATTCTTTGGAAAAATATGCTCCATTTTTTAAGGTAGGAAAATGGCATTAAAAAAAGAAATATCAGCTGCTGAGTTTTATGTTTGAAAATGGAGTCTAATTGACCGCTGAATAAAAGATAGCATGTATAACCTTTTAAGAAATTATCAAAAATGTTGTCCTTGATCTTATTTTGACATTTTTCCCTTTGATTAGTCATAGATTTATATAGCACTTTCCTTTAAAGGAACCAAAGAATTTGCCTTAAAAATATGTTAATCTCCTATTATCTTTACATGGACGAAGGTGGAAGGGACTTGCATTTTTGTTAATGAATAGGGTGGCTTTCTGAAAAAAAAACTAACAATTTCACCAATGGCAGACACATCCCCTTCAGATACCTACATTCACTCTCCTTCCCACACCCACCTCATGGCAGGTGGCAGTCTGCCCAGCGCACTTCGGTGTCCCTTAACAGTCCCTAGAGAGTAAAATATCAAATCCAGCCATCAATGACCACTCTCAGGAAGGCATCTGGCCAGCAATTTGACTGCCCATGGAATGAAAAAGAAAAAAACTCTTCTTAGTTGGGAGCCAGGAATCTCAATCCACGTCAATTCTTTTCTTTTTTATCATTTCTCCATTTATTCAGCTAATAGCTATTGAGCCCCTACTATGTGTAATGTTCTGACGTTATCACCAATACTGTTGTCGTTGCTTGAATTTAGTAGATGCCAGAAAATCAGTATTGAGCAAGATCTGCTAGGGTCCTGCCCTCACGACGCTACCATTCTTGCTGGGAGTTAGGTATTAACTAATTAATTATGGAACTTTTAAGGTAAAATTGTAAAACGTATTACGAAGTAGAAATAGTGGTACTTTGAAAGCACAGAATGGGTAAATCAGAACGGAGTGTCAGAGATGGATTTGCTGAGGTGAAGACGTTTGGTTTGGGCTCTGAAATGTCAGTGAGAACTAATGAAGCTAAAATAGGGGAAGGAGCATTTGGGGACAAGGCCGCACGTGGCCACAAGGTCCCCATGTGGAAGGTAAAACAGTATTGATTACTGTCGGTCTGAGGGAAACCAAGGAAATGATGTGTGTATGTTAGACCACGTGAACACGCTTCCTAAAAACTCGACCTTGGACAAGGTTAGTCATTACTTTTGCTGGTTGTCACTGTTGCCATTGTCTGAAAGTGGTGGAAAATCAGGGCTGTATTTTTTCTCTTAACTGCTTTGAAGCAATCGGTTAGAGCACCCCTTTCTACCTCTTGGTAATATTGTGAACAGAGATAGTAGTCGTTTAAAAAATAACAAATTTAAGAGTAGTCATGTTTCTAAAAATCTAGACTAAACCAAAATGTTACTACCGTATCTAATTTAATATCAATACAATGCTACCCTTCATGTCTTATGCCCTATTCCCATCAGCTCAGGCCATAACTATGGCTTAAGAGAGTTTGTAGATTTATCCTTCCTCCCTTTTCGACCTGTTACTGGTATCCCCAGGGCTGTGGGGATGGGAGAGAGAATGAGGACAATTAGTGGAGAGAGAGTGAAAAGAAAAGATCAAGGCCTTACTTGTGTGGTGCTGCTATAATCTATCTCTCACGCAGGCAATTTGAAGTAAAGGACACAAGGCCACGTGTCTTTAGTAAACGGTGCATGGAAGTTCCATTCTTCAAAATATGGGATTTGTCATCTCTTAGGCTCAACTGGGGCCTTCTGAAACAATGGAAAAAGTATCATTTTACATCTGTTCCAGAAATGTTGATGATTGTTATCTGTTGTTTTCTTGTTTTGCGTGTTATCCTCATCATTATTGTTATGAGTTTTTACATTCATTATTTAAGGAACACTAAGGCACAAATATTGTGAAAATAAAATCTTTCCCCATGAAAGCTTAAACAGTGGGTGCTATCCACATGGCCCTTTCGAACTGAAAGGTTTTTTACCCCAGGCTCTAGGAGAACTTCTGGCAGAGAGTCCTCAGTGGTCCACCCTCTTTAAGGAAACGTATTAACTGAAGACAATCACCTCACCCAAAGTCACATGAACTCCCTCACCTGGGTATTAGTCAACCAGTTACTGGTGGATACAGAGATATAAAGTCTAGTCCCTTTCCCCACTTAGAGCAACTTGAAAGGGAGATCTCAGCTTTGGAGCTCCTCAAAGGTTGACTGAGACATTCATTGAGATCACAGCAAAGCCCGACTTCTTCCTCAGGCCAGTCACACCTCAGTCCATTCCATCCACACGGATAGATGCCAAGAACACTCCTAACCGACTTCTCGTACACTCATCTCCATCTCGAGATCTGCTTCCAAGCGCACCCAACTTGTAACAGATCATGAATAAATAAAGAAAACCCACTATTTTTACTATATATTCTGCTGAAGGCCCTAATCAATACAAAAAGATAAGAAAAAATGATATTGAACAATAAAGTCTAGAAACGGTTTTGAACTTCACAAATATAATAAAGTTTTCAAATAATAAACTTCTACTGAATTTTTACTTTGTATTGGGTCTTGAGCTAGTAAGCATTATTAGTGCCACTACATTAAGAAATAGGAACTTTCTCTGAAGAATCTATCAGTTAGGCTGAGGAAAACAAAAATGTTGAGAATAGCCAGTGTGAGAGAGGAGAGGACTGCTTCCATCTTTGGGGGAATATTTCTTAAGAGTATGTCAGTTGAGGGACTTCTAGTCAAGATGGAGGCATAGGTAAATAAGGTTCACCTCTTTGCTCAGCCACATCAAAATTACAACTAAACGATAGAACAACCATCACTCAGAGCCATCAGAAATCAAGTTGAATGGAAGTCCAGCAACTATGGAATTAAAGAAGCCACATCCATCCAGACTGGTAGGAGGGAAGGAAATGCAGAGATGCAGAACAGGCTGGTCCCATACCTACGTGTGGTGGAAAAAATTTCAGGAAAGATATTTCAGGAATAAGGGGACCCAGCCCTACACTAAGCCCTCCAGGGCAGGGCTCCAGTGCTACAAAGATCAGTCCCCATAACTTCTGGTTATAAAAACCAGCAGAGATTGAGTCAGTAGAAGAAACTGCTGGATTCCCAAGCAGTTTCTCTTAAAGGGCCCACATGCAGACTTACGCAGATTCACTCTATCTGAGCTCCAGCACTGGGCAGCAGCTTGAAGGGCACCAGTGGCATACATGGGGAAACCGAAGTGTCTGACATCAAGGCAGGAGCTGGGGAACAGCTTTCTCTAAGACAGAAAGGCGGGCAAAGGCCATTTTCCCTTTTCTGAGCCTTCCTCTCACAGAGCCACAGAGGCAGCAGGCAGGTGCCATATCTGAGACTCCATCAACCTGGCTCACACTGTTTACCCACCCTGATGATTCCCTGAAGACCCACCACCCAAATTATAGGCCCACCAAAGCTGTTAACAGTGTTTTTTTTTGTCCATATGAATGGCTTGTCTTGGCTTATATATCCTATCTACCTAAATCCTCTCAACAAACCCTCAGCCTCTGTACCTTTTGCTAAGTGGCCCCAGGTCAGGCACTAGCAGCAGGCAGCCTTGGTTTACAGCTTGGTTTCCCTTGGGAACCTCCAAGCCCAGCACAGTAGCAGCCATCTGCAGATTGCTTTGTAGCTCATGCTGGGTGCTCCTGGGAAGAACACAGGTGGTGGCTGACGTTGGCCTGTACCACCTTGGAAACCCCAGAGCCTGCATGTGCAGTGGACAGCTACAGACCATTCTGGAGCACAACCACCCTGCCCCTGCACAGCTGATCCTCCATGGAGGGCAGAAGTTGGTGGTCAGTGGTCACAGCCAGTCTTTGCAGCTGACAGGCCTGTGTATATCTGTCAAATTGACTTGCCAATAGCAATCAAGACTCAACTACAAAAGAAGGATATATTCACCCCACATGGACAGCACATCTCAAGTACCCAGCTTGGGTGATAGGGGCAGATGTGTCACTGGACCCTACATGGCATCTACTGTATTAGGCGACACGACCAAGGCAGGAAGTCATAACAGCTCTACCTAATACATAGAAACAAACACAGGGAGGCTGCCAAAAAGAGGAGATAAAGAAACATGGCCCAAATGCAAGAACAGATCAAAATTCCAGAAACAGAACTGAACAAATTAGAGATAAGCAATCCATCAGATGTAGAGTTTAAAACACTGGTTATATGGATGCTCAAGGAATTTCGTGAGGGCCTCAACAACATAAAAAAGATCCAGTCAGAAATGAAGGCTACACTAACTGAAATAAAGAACAATTCACATGGAAACAAACAAAAAAATAGAGTGGAATGAAGCTGAGAATCAAATCAATGACTTGGAACATAAGAAAGCAAAAAAAACAACCAATCAGAACAACAGGAAGAAAAAAAGAATCCAAAAAATTGAAGATAGTGTAAACAGTCTCTGGGACAACTTCAAGCATTAACATTTGTATCATAAGGGTGTCATAAAGAGAAGAGAAAGAGCAATAAATTGGACAACTATTTGAAAAAATAATGAAAGACAGCTTCCTTAATTTAGTGAAAGAAATAGACATGCAAGTCCAGGAAGCACAGAAAGTCCCAAACAGAATGGATGCAAAAAGACTCACTTCAAGACACATCATAATTAAAATGCTAAAGGTTAAAGACAGAGAGAAGCTTAAAGGCAGCAAGAGAAAACCTGTTAGTCACCTATAGGGGCATTCCCATCAGACTGTCAACTGATTTCTCAAAAGAAACTTTGCAGGGTAGTAGGGACTGGCAAGAAATATCAAAGACATGAAAAGCAGGGGCTTACAGCTAAGACTGCTGTACCCAGCAAAGATACCATTTAGAATCCAAGGGCAGGTAAAGAGCTTCCCAGACAAGAAAAAAAAGTAAAGGAGTTCATCATCACCAAACCATTATTATATGAAATGTTAAAGAGATTTATTTAAGAAAAAGAAAATCAAAACTATGAGCAATAATATGGCAAGAAATACATATCTAACAACAATTGAATCTAAAA
>PVJI01011367.1:0-56346 GCA_004026765.1 Micronycteris hirsuta | reverse complement strand
GGGGAAGTTCTCCTTCATTATTTGTTCAAATAAGTTTTCAATTTCTTGCTCTTCCTCTTCTCCTTCTGGCAGCCCTATGATTTGGATGTTGGTACATTCGGAGATGTCCAAGAGGGTCCTTATACCATCCTCATCTTTTTAAAATTCTTATTTCTGTTCTTGTTGAATGTTTATTTCTTCCTTATGTTCCAAATCATTGATTTGAATCCTGTCTTCCTCCCCTCCACCAGTGGTTCCCTGTAGATTTTTCTTTATTTCACTTAGTGTAAACTTCATTTTTTCCTTTATGTTGTTGCTGTACTCAGTGAGCTCTTCGAGCATCCTGATCAGCAGTGTTTTGAATGCTGCATCTGACAGGTTGGTTATCTCCGTTTTGTTTAGCTCTGTTTCTGGGGTTTTGTTCTGTCCTTTCATTTGGGCCATATTTCTTTGTCTCCTCAACTTGGCAGCCTCCTTGTGTTTGTTTCTGTGTATTAGGTAGAGCTGCTTTGACTCCCTGTCTTACTAGCATGGCCTATTATAGAAAAGGTACCTGTAAATTGTGTGGGGCAGAGTCTTAGGTAATCACCAGGATGGGGTAGCCCACTTCACCACTTTGTGGCTCTGTGTGGGGGAGGGCTTGGGAAGGGGACAGTGCTGCTGCCTGGTTTCTGGAGGTTTGCCTGGTACTGGCCCCTTTTCTAGTCATTTCACCCACTTCCAGATGTTGCCCTGGTGGTGAATCTCAGAGTGAGTGAGTTTGCATATGGTCTAAGTCCATGTGGGCCCTTGAAGCTAAGTCTCCTGAAAATCCGGCAGTTTCTTCCACCACCCCACCTCCCCGTGGTTTTTACAGCCAGAAGTTATGGGGATTTATCTTCCCAGGGCTGAAACCCTGGGCTGTGTAGGCTAGCCTGGGTCTGGGATCACATGCTACCAAGGTATCCCTCCCGATTTTTATCCGCCATATGTTTATCCATCATATCCATTCCATCACCACTGCTGCTTCTCCACTCCACTCTGTATCTCTGTGCCTCTCTGCCTGTCTCTGTGATTCCACCCCTCCTACCTGATTGGATGAAAGTGGCTTCTTTAAATCCTTGGTTGTTGGATTTCCATAAAGCTCCATTTTTTTTTATGATTCTGGGTATTATTTGTTTTGAGATCTGGTTGTAATTCTTTCCATTGTTGCAAAAAGAGTGAAGTGTGTCTACCTATGCCCCCATCTTGACCAGAAGTCCCATTACTTTCTTTTTGATTATAGTCATCCCCATGAGTGTGAAGTGGTACTCATTGTGGTTTTGATTTACATTTCCCTAGTGATTAATGACATTGATCTGTTTTTCATGTGTTTATTGACCATTTGTATATTTGGAGAAATATATATTCAGACTTTTTGCCAATTTTTTAAATTGGCTTGTCTTTTTGTTGATTTGTAAACTTTCTTTATACATTATGGATACTAGACCCTTATCAGTTACATAATGTGCAAATATTTTTTCCCCTCTGTGAGTTGTATTTTCACTTTCAGCATAGTGACTTTGAAGCAAAAATAATTTAATATTGCTGATATTTATTTATTTTCCTTTGCTTATGCTTTTGGTGTCATACCTAAAACACCATTGTATAATCCAAGGTCTGAAGTTTACACATATGTTTTCTTCTAAGAGTTTTATAGTGTTAGTTCTTATGTTTAGGCCTCTGACAAACTTTGACTAAGCTTGAAGTGTGAAGCCACATTTTGAATAATGAGAAGAGGAAATGTGTATATTTCTGAAGGTTTCTGCAGCTCCAAAAGTAACTTGCAAAAAAACCCAGAAAAGCCAAAATTTGGAAATACCCTAAATACCCAATTTTAGAGGAATGGTAAATTCCACATTGATTTAATGAGGTGCTAAGTTGCAACTAAAACTAATACTTAAGAAAATTATGTATCAATGAGGAGAAGTATTTATGAAAAATGTTTGGTACAAAAATCAGATTATATTATACAGTGATTACAGATCAGTAAAATTGTTTATTACTATGAATAAGAGCGATCAGTCATCCTGGTTTGCCTTGGCCTATCTGGGTCGTAGCACCAAAAGTTTTGCATCCCAGGGAACCTCTCAGTCCTGGACAGATCGAGGTGGCCCGTGACTTCCTGTGAAAAAATTGCCCAAGAGATAATTGGATGAAGGTCATATCAGGGGTTATTAACAGTAGGCATTATCAATGTCTCAGATTATAAGGAATTATCTGAGGTTAGTAAAAACTAATCATTTGAGATCTTAAAAATGAATAAAATAAAATTCTCCCTTTTCCACTTATTCGAGGCAGGAGTGCCTGCCATATATTTCAGTCATGTTCTGGAGTGCTGAGAGTGAGGGATATGTTGTTAATGATCTGTTCCATGAAAATTTTTCTTGGGAAAGTGTGTGTGTAAGAATATAATGACATGAATGGTCAATATCCTGACACCTCACAGTTCCTACCCAGATTGGAGTTGTATGAGTATGAACTTAAGGCTCTAGGAGCCTCACATGGTCTGATGTTACAAGAATAAAGAAGACTGGGGAAACAGCATGTTGGAATCATGTTTCAACTAAGAATGCAAATATTTTATTTATCTAAATCTAATTCTGGGGACTTGACATAGACAGAAGAATGTCCTGCCTTCCTTCTTTCTAATCAGAGGAAATATCTTCCATGAGTGACCCCTAACAAAATGGAAATATTACAAAGAATGGAAATTATGTTGTCTATATACCTACCAAAATCTGGCAGCACTCAACGTGTAGCAAATGCTCAAATGTAGTTTATAGATTCTAGTGACATCTTCCTGGGTTAACATTCTTTCTTCATAGAGTACTAGTATCTCTGAATATGAACAGGAATCGAAAGCAGGGTAGCTATTGCCTGAGATTTGGGATTGTAACCATTTATGTCATTTTCAGGCAGAATCTTCATTCTCAGAATGGCTGTAGCACTTAGTGTCTGCATTATATAATTTGACAACTAATTTTATATTTGCCATATAAGTAGTTTTTCAAAGATTATGAATGCCTAAGTATTTTTATCTGCAAGTAATAGATTTCTGACTCTTTTTTGTCTCTCTTAAAACCTTTTTGGTGCTGGTCAGGGAGTAGGTGCTTGACAAAACCTGTTGACTTAGCTCTAATAGTTTATGTGGACATTGGGCAGGCAGTTTGATTATTTCAAAAACTGCAGGATATGAGAAAGAAGATCTAGGTATGTATGAAAAAAGGCTCTCAAATTGCTAGCTATGCCCATTGAGAAATTATCTTTAATCATTTACAAATTACTTAGCCTTTTTGAATCATTTGTAAAATTTCTTGATCATGGACAATCAAATGCAATTATTTGATAAAATACTTTGTTGACTGGAAAATATTCTACAAATGCAAATATCATTTGAGATGTGGGTACTCATGGTGTTTTCTTTCATTCTTTCTTCTCTTGCCTAAAGGTAGACAATGCAACTAAGGGCCTAGAGCAGGAGTTAGGGAAAGTTAAGACAGACAGAGAGATGGCCATGTATGAGCTGTGCTGTTTATACAAAAAAAGGGTTGGATCTTGGCCACTTAGAGCCTCCCTGATTGGGGTGGGGGAGGGGGGCTCTAAGAATGTGCCACAGTGTCAGCCTCATAGGAAGATAGATGAAATAGGTTCCTTATAGCACCTCACTACCATTATTTTTACTTTCCTTAAAACAGTGGTGCAGAGGGGACTCCCCCAAAATGTAGAGGTGGAAGGAATTAGAGATAGTTTAGGGCTGGATGGAGCGGTCGTTTTTCTTTTTCATCAGGTGCATTTTTTCCCTATTGAGAAGGGAAGAAATGAAAAACATGCCCTACTGCTGCTACTACTACGGCTTAGCTAAGGTAAAGGCTGGTGAGAAATCACATTCTGCTTTTTTTTTAATATAAGAAAACTGCTCCGAACAAGAAACATTATGACACCATCTGCTGCAATAGCTCTACTCTCCGAATGAGAGCCACAGAGATGGAGCTGCGGTCACTCTATGCAAAGACCAGAGACAGGCGTGCAGGATACGTGCAGAGTGCCTCAAGAAATGGGGGGAAATGTGTCTCTGAGAAGCTGTGAACCCTAATGCTTAGAAAAGGGAAACAGAAAACAAAAAATAGCTTAAGGGACACTATCGTTTTCTACTGGTGAGGATTCCTGATCTTGGGGAGGTTCTGGAAAGTTTATTTCTGTTTCTTCTTCTTCTTCTTGAACTGGAATAATTTCAATGTCTTCTTCATTCTTCGGTTGGACAGATATTTCAGTCAACTCCACCACTTCTTCTTTTATTTCAACTGCTTGTTCTTTTTTTTCTTCCGCTGACAGGAGAACTACATCCTAGAATACACAAAATTACACAAGTTTTTCTTGATCTTTACCATTGATACCTTTCTCAACAATGTCTACAAATATTTATCAAATATCTTCTCATTGTTATGCTACTTATTTTATTTCCTGTGTGGCTCCAAGCGCCAGGATTGATTTCCTAGGTCCTTACGTTCTTATCAAATCACTATCAAGACACATCCTCAAGGCCAACAGTTTTTGCCACTTTGCCTGGAATACAATGTCCTACCCCCTCCCGTTGGCTTTGTCTGTGGCTCCTTTATACATATTCCTTGACAACCCTTCCCCTTCTGTCTCCCATTATCCCCCTCCTCCATCCCCTCTGGTTACTGTCAGTTTGTTTTTTATTTCAGTATCTCTGGTTATATTTTGCTTGCTTGTTTGTTTTGTTGATTAGGTTCCACTTATAGGTAAGATCATATGATACTTGTCTTTCACTGGTTGGCTTATTTCACTTAGCATAATACTCTCCAGGGAGGGCATACAGAGGGCCCAGAGACATATGAAAGGATGCTCAGCATCAATAGCCATCAGAGAGATGCAAATTAAAACCACAATGAGACACCACCTCACACCAGTCAGAATGGCCATCATAAACAAATCAACAAACAAGTGTTGGAGAGGATGTGGAGAAAAGGGAGCCCTAGTGCACTGTTGGTGGGAATGCAGACTGGTGCACCCACTGTGGAAAACAGTATGGAATTTCCATAAAAAACTTAAAGTGGAACTGCCTTTTGACCCAGCAATTCCACTGCTGAGATTATACCCTAAGAATCCTGAAATACCAATGCAAAAGAACCTATGCACTCCTATGTTCATAGCAGCACAATTTACAATGGAGTTTCATTTTGATTTGCCTCTGTTGGAGATAATTTAAGGAAAATCTATCTCTAATCCTACTTTTTTCATCTACAAAATGAAGGAATTAGTCATGGTTCCTAATTCTGTTCTAAATCTGACATTCTATAGTTCTGAAGTAGTTGAAAATTGGTGTTGCTATTTCTCAGTTGTGGAGCTTCTTTGAACTCTTGTTTTGGAAGAGGGATTAGATGAGAAGGTGGTGCGTATGGGGGGTAGGTGGAAGAAGGGAATACTGAAAAATAAAGTGGAAGAACTAGTGGCTTTCATTAGCCTTCAACCTTCAGCCACTTGTTTTTTTTACACGTTATTATAGAATCAAGTTGGATGCCTGAAGTCAAGCAAAATTCAAGGTTGGTAAGAGGGTGGCACATTATAGAATTGTGTCTTCTGTCTAACCTATAGACTTATTTCAAATTTCCAGACATGTCCTTCACACTGAGGCCATTTTTTCATGAAGCTCCCAGGCTCAAAGTCTCATTGCATTACATTCTCCTATGAAGAATTATTTGTTTGTTTGTTTGTTAGTAAGACATGATTTTCCTAGAGGAAGATTGTACACAGATGGGCTACTACTTACAGCTTTGGGTCTAGAGCACAGCTTTCTCCATTCATTCTCAATAGCACCAGCTGTGACAAGTTTCTGGAAGAAGGCAAAGATCAGCATCACTGCAAAAAGGCTCTGAAGGAAAACAGAAAAGTGAGGATGAAAATGTAATAATAAAAACTATAAGAATATGGTTGCTGCTCAGTAAATGACTTTTGACTAAAATTAAATGATTAAAAGATCAATTCTTTAAGTGAATAATGACCACCAGTAAGAACTATTAATGCTAGTTATAACCTTGACCCTTAGCACAACTCCTGACATACAACAGTTAACACATGTTGCTGATAGAAAAACGAGAGACTAATAATTAGTTGAAGAATCAATTCTATGTAGGAAAGAATAATTACTGAGCCCCAAATTAAATTTTATCCAGCTTTATTTAGGTGGTATCATACCAAGGAAACCTCTTCACACTTGGGAGATACATTTTTTTCCTCTTCTAACTCTACACTAAAAACTTCTTGAGGCAAAAGATATTCATGGCAACTCGGGTAGTTCTTCAATGTTCACTTTAATCAAGAATAATATTAATATCATTAATAATAACATCAATGTTAAAGCAAGTATTTATATAGCACTTTCTATGTACCAGACACTGTTCTAAATGCTCTGCATATGTTAACTCATCCCTCAAAACAGCCTTACAAGATACGTACTATTACCTTCCACATTTTACAATTAAAATTCAGACAGAACGTGGTTAAAATTCTTGCCCAAAGCCATGAGGCAGTAAGTACCAGATGCAGACAGTCTGGATCTAGAGTTGATGCTCATAATAAAAATACCACACTTTCTCTCTGAAAAGAAATCAAATTTCACACTTACCAAGAACACAGATTTCATTCTGTAACAATAATTCATATGTAGACTGGTTTTCTCAGCGGGATTAGATGGTTCACAGTTGTGTATGTCAATATGTGTCACAGAAGGTTTGTTCAAGGTCCAACTCTCCAGTTTTAAAAAATGAGAAACTGTAATATTAAATATGTCCATGATCAAAAGGATTATTCCAGAAATGGCAGCAAAGAGGCTCACTGAGTTCATTATCATTTTCCCTCTGACCTGAAATGGAGACATAAAGGAGTCATTAATTGGGCTAATTTCCACTGGGAGAATTTAAGCCAGGCTTGAATTCCTGGTCTTATGCCTCACATCACAAAGGTCCTACACCTAGATAATCTGTACCACTCTTCTCTCGGTTGTTTTTAGTCTCTGTCACCGTAAAGTAACAACCTTCATCTCTCAATCTGCCTCAGTGTTCCTCATCTCATTTTATGCCATCACCATCCAATCAGTTTATCAAGAAAATTTATGGGAATAATTCTTAATTCTTATCAATTATCCCCTTGCGCTTCCTTTTATTGCTATTGTCAATGTCCTGGAAGGCATTTAATAAATGTTTGTTGGGTAAATAAAGGTAAATATTCAGACCATATCTGTCTGTGTAGGAAGGTGGAAGGGAGAGAGAGAAGGAGGTTCTCTCACCTCAGTGAAGTGGGGTGGTATTGTGGGAATAAGTAGGGAAAGAGCAGACAGAACCCTGTAGGTCTAGACCATCAAGTGGAAACAAACAGCAGCAGGAATAACACCTCCACTTACTTCCTATTGACATTGGTTGCAATCAGCCCCAGTCAGCCATCTTTTGAAATACCATTAGGGCTGATGACTCTGGTAGCATTAGGTAAGGGGATGTCAGTGGGCGGGTTCTACCTTGCAAGGACAATAAAATGTCAAAACAGGAAAATATATGTGACAAGTACCGTAATGATATGAGATTATGGATGATTACTTTAAGACAAACATGTTTCATCCTTGACTATATGACCTACAGATGGCAAGTCAGTAGGACTGGTTGTATTTGGAGAATAAAACAATGTGACCTTCATAAAGATTTTTTTCCCCAAAACTGAGTTTGTCAGATTACCTCTAGAGAGGGGCATCCCAATTCTCTCAGTCCCTCACTGACTTTGGAAGTGACTCAATTCAGTAATAGCTTAGTAGGTATAAAAAAAAGTAGGGCAAGGAAACTAGTTAGTGAGCTCTTGACCCGTACGGTATGGGGAGCTCTTCCTGGGTGTACATGTGTCCCTATGAACAAGACCACCCTGTAGCTCTCCATGGCCTCCTCAGCACTTTCCTGTACTCTACTCCATTTCATCTTAGCAACAATTTCACACGGTAGCAAGGACTATTATCTCCATTTTACAGGTGAAAACTCAACAGTTACATGGAGGTAAACTGAGCTCAAAGTTAAAACTTGATGTTAACTAGGACTTGAGTAAATCGTAGCATTGATTAGACAGTTGTCCTACATGGTGGCCTGAGAGAAATGACACAGCTTTGAAAGGGATCTGTTAGTCTCGCACGGCACTTATCAGTCACAAGATCGTAAGCACGCTCTTCACCCATCTGCTTTTAATTCTGTTTCCATGGATGCCTTTCAGGTAGATTCTCATTTCCAACTTTTTCATAAATAAAATCAAAACAGCATTTGTAGAGGATCTTTTGCTCTTTAGGCTTGAGAGAACTCAATGTTACTGTGATTCCGAAGGTCATTAAGGGTTCTTGTTTGCAGCCGAGACCTTAGACATTGCTCGGGTGTGTAGGAGAGAAGAACAAGCGATTACTTGCCAGGCTCTTTCTGGAGCTCGTCCTTGATGCTGCCAGGAGTGATCCAGAAACGATATACTGGGAAAAGAGAGGTGGTGGGTGGGGAAGGGTGTGGGAGATGGGAGAATAGGCAGAGGGGAGAGAGGCCCAGAGGGAGAAGGAGATTACATTTTTTATTAAATATTTTATTGTTATTCTATTACAGTTGTCCCAATTTATCCCCGTTTGCCTTCCTCCGCCCATCCCACCCCCCAACGCCCACAGTCAATCCCTACACTGTTGTCCATGTCCGTGGGTCATTTGTACACGTTCTTTGCCTAGTCTCCTCCCCTCCTTTCTACCATTGTCCTCCTTCCCCGTCCCCTCTGGTCACTTTTAGGCTGTTACTTTGTAACATTGAGAACTGGTTGTAAAAAAGCTATCCACACTTTCAACCACTTTCACTAAACTGTCCAGCCTTTTTCATCAGATTCATTTATTTTTCAGTGGTCCTATTTCTCCTTTATCCACGTTCAGTTACACTTAATCTATACCTTTTATTCAGCCAACTGGGGAGCTGAGACTAGGAATATAATAAAACCAAAGAGGCAGAATTCACATTTCCATCAGTTAATAGTCACAATGTGAATTTAAATTATTTTTAGTTTTTCTTTCTTTAAAAAAAAAACTGTAGAATTGCTTTTTGTAACACGCAGTGATTTACATGACTGACACCAATGAAGAATGAATCAGTGTAGGAGATACTTGGCCTGACTGCCGCGGGCACCCCATTAAAGTGTTGGCTGCTACAGGAAGTGGTGATGATTGTTTATCATTTTCCTTTTCTATAGTTCAAGCTGTAAAATGGAGAAAATTCTTGTTCTAATCTCCCCTTGTTTTGAAAATTTCAATCTGGGACTCATCTTTATTATAGTACCTAAAAAATAGAATGGTCATTTAAACGCCACTGCCCCATACCACAACCAGACAGGGTTGCAAGCGTGGACAGTCTGTACATGAAACCACTGCTCTCCTGATAAGCAGTGGGAGATTTATTTGGGGTGGGACTAATTCTACCATGTGCAACAATAACTAGGCAGTATTGTAGGGAAGAAGGACCAGTTGGAAGTGGGATGCTCCTACCCCTTTTTGCTTTCTGAAACACCATGCTATATACTCCAAATATCTAGTGCTCCTCTTCCCTGCCCCCCTCCAATTGACTGTGGTGAGGTCATGCTTTGAACAATCTTCCTTCCCTACATAGATTCATGTAGGGCATCTTCCTCCAATTTCACATGAAACATGACAACTAACTCAGCCATGGCATTCACACCCAATGTAGTCAACCCTTTCCATTACGTTACTTTAACCAGATAACCCATTTCCTGCTTAACTTTCATCAACACAAAAATAATCTGGTATATTCCTGTGGAGCTTTTCAACATTTTTGTCTGCATCACTCCCCAAATGGTTGTGAATTTTTACTCACCATAATGCCTCCCCAGAGAGGGTACCACACAGTGACACAGATGGGTATATAGACTCCCATGTGGAGCATCAGGAGACCACCTAGGGCAATGTGGAAGAGCCCATTCATAATCTGGACAGCCTGTGTAGAAAATAGGGGCACTGGTGGGTGAACTGAAATCATCTTCAAGTTGGAAAGCAAAGGTAAGGCTGGAAGCCTGTGTGAAATGCCCAAAGGGAGTGGTAAAGGTGCCAAGACATTTGTCTTGTTCAGATCTGTTTTCTCTGTCACTTGGGACATATCCAAGGCAGATATACCTAGGATGCTAGTGATGAACTGGGTTGGGAGATCCTTAAATATGCAAGCCTCAAGATCAAAAGGGGACATAAGATCACTGTGATAACTTCTCAGGACATCGCTGATTCGACCCATCATTTCCGACATAAAGAACACCTCAGGTTGGATCAGATACCTTCAAATTGGATTGAGTCTTGCACTTGGCCAACAGCATCTGCTTCTTTAGGCCAGAGAATCCCTAGAATATGGAATGGAGGACAACTGACTCACCCCCAAAGCCTTGGATTCCCTCATGAAGAAGCTTTGTGTGGGGCCCACCACGGAAGCCACCTTCCTGGGAATAATTTTTTGAGCAGGTTGCATGGCCATAGGGCCTTTCATAGGCTGTGCTGGGAAACCTCCACTCATTGAATTTCTGGGTGTTGTCATTTCACCTTCAAAACTCCTAAAAAATAAAACCAGTAATAAAATGAGAAGAGAGAGAACAGGATTTCAGCAGTCTTTTATTTTGAATCATTTGACCTGAATATTTTTTATCTGTGTTCTTTCCATGTGTGTCATTGAGGGTGGATATGGCCTCTTCCTTCTGCTTCGGATCTGAAGCAAGGCCTGCTGCTGTGTTCTAAGGTAGGATTTGGCGGGGGTGGGAGAGCATCTCAGGCAAGGACATATGGGTCCAGGGTCACTGCCAGTGTTCTTGACAACTATGATTGGAGCATACTTGATCTTAGTAGAGAACTCAGTGCTCATATATCTGCATGTTCAATTTTTCTCTCATCTGTGGATGCTTTTCCTATGCTTTAATATTAGAAAATGTATTTAGCATTGACCTGTCCTTGTGTCTTTGCTTACCTGCTTTTGTCCATTGTGATGGACCAGAGGCATCATGACAGAGTATGATGATGACTGTCCTTGGAATCAGCAGGGGCTGATTCTAGTCTGCCCTTTACCACTAACTCTGTGACCTTGAGTTAATCACTTTAAGGAGGTTCTCTAAGATTGTATGGTTTAAATCATGATTCTTTTATTTGCTGGGAAACTGTGGGCAAGTTTTTTAAAAGTCTCTGGGCCTCAAGTTCAACTGTAATATGGGAATGAAAACAATTCTTGTTTCATAGAGTTACTATATCATAAATGGACTGATGGTCAGTGAGTGGCTGGTGTCTTTTTATTCAGGTGTAGCTCAAATGTCAGATCCTCAGAAAAGCCTTCCCTGAACCCTCAGTCCATGAAGCACCCTCCTAGTTACTCTCTCCTGCAATGCACTGTATTTTCTTCCCGCACTTATCCTGTGGGGAATTACCTTGATTATTTTCTTACTTGTTTACAGTCTCAACCTCCCCACTATAATGTAAATTCCACCAAAGCAGAGACATAGTTCTTCCTTGTCCAGTATTTCAGTAGTTTCTTAGTAAATATGTTTAAAGAAGTAAATGTATGTAAAGTACCCATGTCTGAATAATTATCAGCTATTTTTGTTGCTATCTTATTTCTTATATTATTAATTTTATGAGCATTGTTTCCATCTGAAAAATAAACACAATACACCTTTCACAGACATTTAGGAGAAAGAAGTAAGTAAACATGTGAAAGTACCTAGTACGTAAGGCAAAAGTAGTGAATGCTATTTACTCTTAGAATTTATGATTTATTCATTTCTGAAGTTAGTGGTTATTACCAAGGTTCTTGCCAGCTCTAATATTTTAAGACTGCTCAACCTTCTTCACCTTGTGCTTCCTTTTGGTATTATTCATTTGTTTATGTCAATTACTTATGTGAATTCTGCCAGGTTTTTTCTGGACCCTGGAAATCTCTCTTTAGAGACAGGTCATTGTTCTTGTCTCTATTGACTGCAAGTCACGAAAGGAGCCTTGGAGACCAAGGCTGTCTGTCTGTCTCATTTATCTTACTGAAGTCACACACAGCTGGGCAACTGCAGGTGTGCCACGAGACAGGTGACAGGCCTCACATTTGTGCCCACTTTATGTAAGAGATCTCACCCCTGACATTTCATTTGAGTCTCACAGAATGGACCAGAGATGAGTCATTGCCTTTATCATCTACAGAAGGTAACAAGGGCATAAAAAAGTTAGGTAACTTGTTCAAAATTTCATGACGAGTAGAGATTTAAAATGAGGACTTGGATATATCCAAGGAGGTATCTATGGCACCAGGCTGCTTTGTCCTCTGTGGGGAATAGGAATTCAGTCTATTTCACCAATGAACCTCTTCCTTCTCCTTCAAATAAATGAGTGACTATAAATCAATTGCCAACAGAATATCTGTCTGGGTTGAAGGGAAGAGAGGCTTTGGGTGCTTTGCACTTGATTTTGCCTGACCTCTAGATTATCAGATGTCATGTGGTCGTGAGGATCTGCTTTGTACCACAAACCACCCCACAAGACCACCAACCAAAAGGCATTACAAACTGATTCTGGTTGTCAGGAAGGATTTTTAAAGCTAGTCAGGGGAACCTCATAAACCATTCTCTTCATCTGACAAAAGAGGAAACTGTGGCCCAGGGATGGGACGTGCCCTGTTAAAACCCTTGCACTTAGTGACGGAGCCCAACTGGAAGGCAGTCACCACGGCCCTGAGGCTGGTGTTTTTTGTGCTGCACCACAGGCCAGACCACACAGAGATGTTCGCTGAGCACCTGCTGTGAACGTAGTTCCAAATCTCCCAACACCTTCCTCACTAAGTAGGTGTTTGTCTTCTTGCAGACATGGAAATGGAGGTTCAGACAGGTTAGTGTTCCCATGGCTAGTCCGGAAAGAGCTGGGAGTTACCATATTCCTCTCCAGAGGGCTCACTTTAGTGACGATGACTTAAAGAGCAAAGGTCATCAATGATCTTGGTGATTGAACTACTGTCATTTTTAATTTCTCCATATTTTCCAGCTGCCTAAGACCGTGTCTCTGATATTGGTGAGAGAAACCATTTGTGTGAGCAAGTTCTGCTCAGCCATGTCTTTAGTGGCTAATGGCAGTCATGGCCACTGGGGAGAACTTTGTGCTCTGTTAATGTTATGTCTTGCTATGGAAATTTCTACAAAGTCTTCAATAAATATCACTGTAAAATAGTAGTTTATAAACACAGACATACTTGTTTATATATGCTACTCTAAATGTGTATATATATATATAATGCCAGAAAATCCTAGACTGACTGGGAAATGAAAAGTTACATTCTATGGGAATATATAAAACTAGACCCCATACTCCTAAGGATATTGTAAATTGCTAAAGTTTTGCCCTGCCCGCCCCCAAAAAGTCCACAGTTACTTAAACAATGCCCCAAATAGTTATGCCTAAAGATTAGTTGGTATACTATTGGGGCTACTCACCACATTGATCAAAATGTGGTAACAAGAGGATCTTATTTTCACTAAACTATTTTAAAATCAGGATTCAGTTTACCAGACACTGCCCCATTTTATGACAGCAACTTCTTCAAATCTCTCTTGACTTTTAAAATGCACCACTGTCCCTGGCTGGTGTAGCTCAGTGGATTGAATACGGACTGCAAACCAAAGGGTCACCGGTTCAATTCTCAGTCAGGGCACATGCCTGGTTTGTGGGCTGGGTCTCCAGTGGGGGCCAAGTGAGAGGCAACCACACATTGATGTTTCTCTCCTTCTCTTTCTCCCTCCCTTTCCTTCTCTCTAAAAATGGATAAATAAACTCTATTAAAAAAAAAAAACTGAACTGAAAGGCACCACTGTTTCTGTCCATCCCCTGAAGAAGAGCTCACAACCTTCATGGGTTGTGATTTGAGTTAGGAGCTTTAAGTCCAATAATTCCATCATTTACCGAGAAGTTCAAAGCTTTTGTTACCTCAACTTCCCCCTTTGTTACCTCAGCTTCCTCCTTTGCCACTCAAAATAGTTTTGCATTTTTATCCTCTCTGACTTCTTGTATATTTATCTCTGAGGAAGAATGTTCTTGCTTCCTCCCCTCTGTCTGTGCGTCTCAGCCCATCTCCTTCCACCAAGACTTTGGTCCTTCAAAGCAGTCAGTTTGTGCATCATCAGTCTCACTCTTTGTGATGCTGTGTAGCAGGGGCTAGTCCCTCTCTGTTGCTTGCTACTTTCGCGATCTCTCTATTGAAAGTATTATCTTGAGAACATGACATAACTTGCAATTTACGACTTAATGTTCAAAGGATAATTGTAACCACTGGACTTTTTTTTAATGGTTCAAATGTGCTGGGGGGGTCCCCCAATCCTAAAGCCCCTTCCTTTAGTCTAGCAGTGTCCCCGGCCACTGCCCAGTCTCCCCTGTCCTTTCCCCACAGCTTCTTAAAAGCTTATGGAGTTCCGGCCAAGATGGAGGCGTAGGTAGAAGCTCTTTGCTTCCTTGCACAAACAAAAGGAGGATAACAACCAATCTAAAATCAATAAACAACCGAAAGTGCCAGAAAATCAAAATGCGTGGAACTCCGACAACCACGGAATCAAAGAAACAGTCAAACAGAACAACCAGACCGGTAAGGCAGTGGATGGAGAGAAACCATGGTGAGGCAGCGGCCAGTGGGGGCAAGACTGGCTGTGGCGAGGTGGCAGGCTGTGAGGGAGGGGCTGACTTAAGGGGAAACAGACTCAGAGGTGGCTATGGACTACAGAGGTTGCCAAGGTGGGAGAAACTCCCAGTCTTACACAAGAGTTCCTTGAAAAGTGGGCTAAAGATGAGCAGGTGAGCTCCATTGTTCCCTCTCTGGCCCCTCCCCCACAGGAAGCACCAAAGCGCAGCAAGGATGTTTGCCCTGCCCTGGTGAATACCTAAGGCCCTGCCCCCTTAAAACTTAAGAGGGTCCCTGAACAAAGAAATAGGGCCAACACGAAAGTACAGAGCAAAACCTCTGAAAGCGAGCTAAGTGATGAGGAGATAGCCAATCTACCTGATGGAAAATTTAAAGCCCTGATAATCAAAATGCTCACAGAACTCATTGAGCTTGGTCAAAAAATGAAAAAACAAATGAAAGATACCCAAAATGAAATAAAGCAAAATATTCAGGGAACCAACAGTGACAGGAAGACAGCAGGACACCAACAGTGACAACTTGACTCAAATCAAATATTTGTAACAAAGGGAGGAAATAAACATCCAGCCAGAACAGAATGAAGAAACAAGAATTCAAAACAGTGAAAAGAGCCTTACAAACTTCTGGGACAACCTGAAACATTCCAATATCCGAATTGTACGGGTGCCAGGAGGAGAAGAACAACAGCAAGAAATTGAAAACTTATTTGAACAAATAATGAAGGAGAACTTCCCCAATCTGGTGAAGGAAATAGACTTTTAGGAAGTCCAGGAAGCCCAGAGAGTCCCAAAGAAGTTGGACCCAAAGAGGAACACACCAAGACACATCATAATTACATTACCCAAGATTAAAGACAAAGAGAGAATCTCAAAAGCATCAAGAGGAAAGGAAAGAGTTACCTACAAAGGAGTGCCCATAAGACTATCAGCTGATTTCTCAAAAGAGACCTTGCAGGCAAGAAGGGGCTGGAAAGAAGTATTCCGAGTCATGAAAGGCAAGGACCTACACCCAAGATTACTCTCTCCAGAAAAGCTATTATTTAGAATGGAAGGGCAGATAAAGTGCTTCCCAGATACAGTCAAGTTAAAGGAGTTCATCATCACCAAGCCAATATTACATGAAATGTTAAAGGGACTTATCTAAGAAAAGATAAAAAATATAAACAGTAAAATGACAACAAACTCATAACTATCAACAAATGAACCTAAAAAATAAAAAAAAGAAAAACAATGAAAACAACAAGTAAGCAAACAACTAGAAGAGGAACAGAATCAGAAATGGACATCACATGGAGGGTTTTCAGTGGGGACGGGGAGGGGGAGGAATGGGGGAAAAGATACAGGGAATAAGAAGCATAATTGGTAGGCATTAAATAGATGGAGAGAGGTAAAAAATGGTATAGGAAACAGAGAACTCAAAGAACTTATATGTACAACCCATGGACATGAACTAAGGGGGGTACTGGAGGGTTGGGGGGTGCAAGGTGGAGGGGGGATAAAAAGGGAAAAATTGGGAAAACTGTAATAGCATAATCAGTAAAATATGCTTTTAAAAAAAGCAAGCTTATGGTTCCACCTTCTTCCTCCACTTCCTCCCGCCCCCTCACTCATCAGCGCTTCACAGCCGGTTGCAGCCAGAGCCACTGAACTGAAACTGCTCCCTTCAGGGACTGTGCTGCTAAGTCACTGGCGTTTCCTCAGGTGTCATCCCTCAGGTTGCTTTATTTCTGTTTCCCCTGTCACCCAAGCTTAAAATGTCAGAGCCATTTGCCACTCTGCTCCTTTGTCTCCCGTGTTCACACAACGGCCAGGTCATGCCCCATCAGCCTCTGTAATGGGGCTTATTCTGCAGGTGGACCTTCTTTCTACTTCCGGTGTCACCTCATGCGTTCGATTTTCATTTCCTCTCTTGGTTGAAGCACAAAAATCTCTCTTTTCTGCCTTCAATCTTTTTTTTTTTTTCCTAATCCACCCTCCCTTCACCCTTCTGTGATGGCCTTGAGGCAGGATTTGGGGCTCATTTTGGTGTCCATGAGCCCCCTCCAGAAATGTTAGCCTGTGATCAGACTCCTTCAGTGACTACTTACGTCATTCTCTGCCTGAGCCTGAACTCCTTCTCCAACCTGGCATTGCCTGTGGAGAGGCCCTTCCCAGTTCGGCTCTACCTAACTTCTAAAACCCCATCCCATTGCTCTCCACCAGAGCTGGAGCCGCTGGTCTGGACATGCCTCCTGCTTTCTTCTCTGAGTCGTCTCCCCGAGGAAACGCTCCCCCCGCCCCTTCATTTTCAGTCAGGCTCCCCAGAAAACGGTCACATCGCCCGAGGCCGTCCCTTTTCTTCTCACCCCTGGCAAGGATTTCTCTTTCAAAGTCACAGCTCTCTGCCTTTTTCACTCGTCACCGTTTTCTTTCTTCATCCTATTGTAACTTCTCTAATGGGATGTAAATCCTGCAGGGAAATGGCCTTCTAGAAGTGCTTTGAGAACTCATTTCCCCCATGCTATGAGCTCAGTAATGTTAAAATGAACATTAAATTGAACACCTTCCTCAGAACAGTTTTACAAAATGCTCAGGACATTGGACAAAAAGTTCATTTGATCAGCAAGGTCAAGCCATTTTATGGTAAACAGGAGGGGAGTCACGTTATAGACTGGTTTCAGAACAAGTTATGACATGGTTAAAATTCATTTTTATCCCTTTTCATTAGACCTTCCTCTCGTCTTCAGTGGCTGCTCTGACTCTAAGCTTCTGTGATGGATTTGAGGCTCATTTTGGTGTCTGCCAGCCCCCTCCAGAAACGTTAGCTTGTGAGGTTTACCATCTAGGGATATTTGCATTTAGTGGGATACCTTCGGAGACAAAAGCATTTAAAGCGAGAGGAATAGAGTTATTTTCATTATAGCCACCACTGGTTATTTTCTTGTTTGGCAACAGGCAACTAGTTCTAAGAGCTTCAGGATTTTAGCTCACCTAATCTTCATAACGCAGTGGGTATTACTATTTTATAGAAGAGGAAACTGAGGGACTTAGAGGTTTAGTAAGTTGGCCTGAGGTTAAATGGCTTGTAAGTGGTAGAGTGTAGATTTGAGTCCAGCAGGTTGGTAACCATGGCCAGGGTTGAGGGAGAGCAAGAAAGAGAGAGAGAGAGTGAGAGAGAGAGAGAGAGAGAGAGAGAGAGAGAGAAAGCTTGCTGCCCTCCCCGGTGGGCAGCAAGCTTTGATATCACCCCTCCTCCAGCATGACACCGTGAGAAAACTTGACCAGGGAAACCTTAGGGTTCGAGCTGAAAATCTCCAGTCTCCCAAACCATTCTGTGCCTTACCCATCACTCCCTTTCAGTCATTTAAACGAAGTACATAAATTGATTCCTTACCTGAGTCTCCAAAGCCTTAGGGCTCAGGGGCTGCTTTGATGTTCACGCTTTGATGCTGAGTTCGCTGCAGGGCTACTTTCTCCAGTCCACAGGGTGAGTGAGGTAGGCCAGGCCTGGGACTTCTGATATATACCAGGTGACAGGAAATCAGTGACTTCTGCTACCTTGGGCTTTGCCCCAATTATTTTAGTTTAACATGCACTTACCAGAGCTGAGGGATGTACAAAAATGTTTCTGTCTTACCAGGAGGTTTCGCTTCTTGAAAAAGACCCCAGGGGACTGCATAGTGTACTTTATGCTACCTTAATTAGAAGGGCTTTGCAGCCCCCACCCTGCAAGCAGGTGTGGGTCGTGGGTCCCCAAGGGCAGCAAGGGCTCTAGAAATTCTGCAAAGATGGGCTGTGAGGACTTTTACCTTTTAACTTCACTTTTAGGAGTTAGTAGGTGGGAAGGAGGCATATAGCAGACAGAGTCAAGAATGTCCTCCTGACTCCATGGTTGAAAGTCAGCAAATCTTCCGGAGCTGAGATGCCTGAAGGTCGGAGTCTGTATCTTCTGAAGTTAGATGCTAGGATTCTTACACAAACCTGCTGTTCATCTACAAGCTACATATTAGTCAGAGTCAGCACTTACAGAAACAATGTCAAAAGAATAATGGGGTGGGTTACACTTGCCACCTTTACAATTCTCTACTGTTTCAATCTCTGTTTCCCTGCCCTCCTCTCCCCTCCCCTCCCCTCCTCCTCCCCTCCCCCTCCCCTCCCCTTCCCTCTCTTCCATTCCTCTCCTCTCTTCTCCTTTGTTTCTCCCTTTGCTTTCCTTTTCTTTAGGATGGTTTGGAACCAGAGGGTTAGATCCCATGGGTAATAGTAGTTCTGGAGAGGCTGCTTTTGATACATTAAAAGTAATGCCATCTCATTCATTCATTTTTGCCTTTACTTCCCTTGCCTTTGAGATCAATCTTGTGAACCAAAGTCACCCCAATAAATTTAATTAAAAATTTAAAAAATGCCATTTTCCCACCACTGGAGCAGTTCATCCGTGGAACAGACCGCCATGTGGGCAGAGAATTTGCTGTCACCAAGTACACGCGAGTAAGCCCCACAGTCTCCCCCCATAAAAGCTGCAGGCAGGAGAGGAGTGGAAACGTAGGCTCTGCCCTCGTTTAAGATTCTGGCTGTGGGTCTGCGAGCATCTGCTCAAGTGCTGGAACGGTTGCTGACAGGGATGGTGATCATACGGTCTGAACTCTGGGTGATGGTGAGGCCCAGGGTTTGGGTTCAGGATGATGAATGGCTAGGCGGGTGTGCCTTCCTTTTAGTTTCTTTTTTTCCATTTTTTAAAATTTTGTTGTTGTTCGAATATAGCTGTCTGCCTTTTCTCCCCACGTCTGCCCTACCCCTACCCCAGCCATCCCTACCTCCCTCCCGGTTCCAGCCCCACCTTGGTTTTGTCCATGTGTCCTTTATAGATATTCCTGAAAACACCCCCCTTCCCCCCATTATCCCCTCCCATCTCCCCTCTGGTTACTGTCCGTTTGTTCTTAATTTCGATGTCTCTGGTTGCATTTTGCTTGCTTGTTTGTTTTGTTGACTAGGTTCCACTTAAAGGTGAGATCATTTCAGTGAGCATGGGAGCGGGTCAGACTGAGCAAATGTCTGGCATCAGTGAGGCTCGAATTGGGGTTGCATGTCTGGTTTTTCTTATCCTTGTCACGGTGGGTCCCACTTTTCCCAAGTCTGTCTTGGAGTGTCTCATGCTCTGTTATTTTGCGGCCAAGTGAGATCACATAGGTGGCTCTATGTGTGATTGCTGCTGAATAAACTTGAATTTGGATTTGTATGTATAAACAAACTTTTATGTAACCTTTGCTGGTTTGGCGGGGTTGACCTTTAAGTGCTTGGGTGTGCTTCAGTCTCACCGCCGTTTGGGTTTGTCAGCCGTGCTTTATTTGTTCTATTTTTTCCTCCTGTTATGTTTGAAGATATTTTATTAGATTTATTTTTTCTTGAATTAAACCTCTTGTCATTATCTAGTGTCCCTCTTGCTTCCATAGAATGATCTCTTTCTTGAAGTCTGCATAAAGGCTTATTAACTCAACTTTTATTTAGTTACTATTTGCCTGATGGAAATTTTTCTTCCTTTGATTTCCCTTACCTCCTAACACTTGTATTTATTTTTATCCTGGAAACATTTTGCCTCTCCTATGAAAACTATATTTCACAATGTAGTTTCTACATTTCATAATGCTGTCCTATCACAATTATTTGTGTCCTTTGGCCTGCATGTCCCTTGGGAGCAGGGCCAGGTTTTCTGAGTGTGTTCTCGGCAGTGCTGACAGAAAATGGCTCTACTTTGGTCCTGCCTCCCATCCAGGCGATTCCCCGCTACCAGGAAGCTCTGGCACCCCAAATTACCTACTGTTGGAGGGTTTGGTCTCAGAGAATTGGTTAGGGAGATTCAGGGTCCCTCAGAGGTGAAATGGAAGACATCATTGCAAATACTTGTTTAAAATTACATTTATTGGGGTGACCTTGGTTAATAAAGTGGTATAGGTTTCAAGTGTACAATTCTGTGATACACGATCTGATACTGCATTGTGTCCACACCACCCGAAGTTAAATCTTCTTCCATCACCATAGATCTGACCCCTTCACCCTTCACTCCCCACCACCCACCATTCCCTCTGGTTGCAAACAGAACTTGGTTACAAGTTGGCAAGTCCCAATGTTATACTTAACGGATAATTAAAACTAAGGAAAGTGTAAATTTGAGTACTTAAGAGCTTTGCCATTTATGAGGCCTTCTTTTTGTCCTGGAGGGCTACTTCACATTTTTAAAAGTCAGGAAAGTAACACCAGTTGAATACCTGTGTGTACGGCAAGTACTGTCAATAGAACCGCAGTTTTGGTTCTGTTTTATCATTATGAAAACTAACGTCAGGAAATGGGAGAAATTAACCCAAACTCAGAGTAAGTGATAAAATTGGATGTTTGGAAAGCAAGAAAAGTCTCAATTATAAATGTAAAAGAAAATCTACCATTTCCTAAGTAACTTTTAGTTCCAGCCACTGATACAGCCAGTCCAGAGTTCATGTAAAGCTCACGTAACTCATTACGGAGCTATTGTTATTGCATTTTAGTCTAGGAATTTAAAGCTCACGAAGATTAAATAATTTGTTCAAGTCAACCAGCTTTCTATGGCAGAACTGACATTTAAAACTGGGTCTGACTTAAAAGCCGTCACCCTGAGGTGACAGCTTCTCACCCCTAAATACACCTCAGACCTCACACGTCTGAACCTCGCTCGGCCGCCACCAAATAGTTTTCATCAGAACTTCACTCTGCTGGAAATGAACATTTAAAAATCAATCTTTATCAGAACCTCGCTCCCCCACCCTCTGCCCTCCTATATGCCCCTACAGCCTTCTCTCCTTGCAGCTTCCAGCAGAAATGAGAGTCTGATAGTTTATTTCTTTGAATACGCCAGGTTGCTTCTGGGCCAAAGGAAGCACGGGATAATGGGGTTTGGAGGTGGGGACTTTGCTTCAGATCCTGCTTCTAAATCATATCCCTTTGTGGCCTCAGAAAAGTTAACCACACTGAGTTTCACTTTTCGTGTCTGTGACACAGGCCAGTCATACGTGCCTCTCAGGGGGCTCTCATGAGAATTAAGTGAGATGACAGAGCTAATAAGGGCTCCCACGCTGAGCAGATGCTCCGTTGCTGGATGCAACATAATATGAGGCAGCCGTCCTCAGAGTGTGGTCTGGGAGCCGTCGGGGGTCCTTGGAACCCTCTCGGGGGGGTCTGTGACCTCAGAACAACTCTCGTAGTAACACCGAGACCTGATTGCCCCTTCCCATGAGTTTGCAGCGGTTTTCTCCACAGGCTGCAGAAGGTGAAGTGTCCCAATAGGCTAAAGACAAAAGACATGAGGTGAGTCCTCTTGTCTTCCATTAAGTTAGAGAGAAGTGGCGGCTCCCAGACCTTGTCCTGCCTCGGAGTCAGAGCCACCTAGAGACCTTCCACACACATTGGTGCCTGGCTCTGTCCACGTTCTCATTTAATTGGTACGTGGTCATATGTGGCGCGTCGGGGTTTATAAACGCTTTCCAGGTGATCTGAATGGACAGCTAAGAAAATGGGGATTTGTTTAGCAATAGGTACAAAGTTTTTGTTGTGTTCTAAAGACCTGTGCCACAGAGTGCTTAGTTAATAATACGGTATTGTGTGCTGTAAAATATGTTAAAAGGGTAGATTTCATGCTGTGTTCTTACCAAAAAAAAAGAAAAACCAGAAACAAAAACAAAACCCAACAAACGAACACCAGGACATTTTTGGAAGTGATGGGTGTGCTTAATATCTTGGCTATGGTGATGATGTCAGAAGTGTGCATACAGGACATGTGTGCAACTACTGTGTACAAACTATAACTCAATAAAGCTAAAAAATAAAAGAGGGTTCAGTAAACCTAAAAGAAGAGATTCGTAAAACCATATATCAGTGCTACTCTCCACACAAATTTTTTTTCTGTTTTGGAAAGCACAGTTATTTTAATA
Organism: Micronycteris hirsuta; assembly: GCA_004026765.1. Taxonomy (NCBI): domain Eukaryota; kingdom Metazoa; phylum Chordata; class Mammalia; order Chiroptera; family Phyllostomidae; genus Micronycteris; species Micronycteris hirsuta. The sequence continues at coordinate 33,696 of PVJI01011367.1, read as the reverse complement.
AAGGTTTTGTTTGTAGTGATGCATAACGAGTCTTCACCAGCTTTCAGGAGTGTAAGAGGGCTCCGCGGCTGGAAGTTTCGGAGACGTGGGTGTGCTGGTGGAGGAGGAGCGTACGCCTGGGCCCCGGTACTGCACGGCCTCTCGGTATTAAGGCTCTGCCTCTGTGCCCCTGGGCACATCGCATACCTTCTCTGGGCTTCAGTTTTCTTGTCCATAAAATGAGTATCACGGTAAAATTTTCCTCTTAGAATGTTTGTTAGATTAAGTAAATCATACACATAAAACACTTTGCATGGTGCCTGGAACGTTGTCGTGGCTTTCACCAATATTCTGCCCCATTATTGTTACTATTGCAACTGTTATAAGTGGGTCATTTGATCTTGCACAATCAATGTAAACTTTGTGGACCAAGCCCATTCTTGCGACCACCTCATCTGCCCACCCAACAGTGGGGTAGGAGTCGCCAGGTCGAGTCTCGTGGAGAGATCGACAGGCAGTCATGGACCTGGTCACTGCACACCCTGGTCACTGGACACCCTGGGCTTTGGTTCCTGTCTCTGTTTGTTAGAGAGGCAACACCACACTGCTGTTCTCCATGTCAGTGAATGCATGGCTGACAGAGGAGGTGACCCCAAGGTGACCATGTGGTTTGGGGATGGCATTGTAAAGAGGCAGGATGTGCTTAATCAGCCAAAATGCTCCCCAACCCTACTTCCCGGGGTCACTCTCCTTTGCTTCAAAGAGTTGCTGGCCTTAATGTCCCACATTCCTGCTGGCTCTTCCTCACACACATAATTCATCTCTCCGTGATACCGTCACACTTCTTTATTCCCACAGTGCTTTTCAACACCATTGATCACAGTCACAGCAGTCAAAGTGTCTACTCAGAATTGAGAAGGACATAGCAATGAGTAATTCGAGAACACTGAAGGCCATCAGCATAGTCAGAATTCCCTGCAACAGGAGAAAAGAAAAAAGGAGTCACGGTATTAGCACAAGAATGGTTTTTCTGACAACAGTGAAATAGCGATGCCCAGATAAGAAGGCTCCCCGACGTCTTGCGTGTATTTAATGTTGGTTTATGAACTGGAGGCTCATTACAGTGTACACTATTTTAGCACCGCACTGCACAGCACAGTGCCACATAGCACCGCACCGCACAGGCCCTTGGTTTCTTTCTCCTCTGCTGCTCTTAGGCTGGAATCAGACTCCAAATGGGCAACATTGGCAAATGGTCTTGAGGAGTAAGTAGTTTTGTTGCTCTTTGGCATTCCATGGACAGATTTCAAATTAGGCTTTCACCTAAAAATTTGTCTCGGAGTTCTGGATGACTTTGCAGCTCTTCGGGGCTTTTTAAAAAGCTATTGAAATTTTTTTAATGTAGACTTTTTTTTAATTTTCAGAGGAGGGTCAGTTCACAAATCTCATTTTACTATGGCCAACATTAATCTATTTTCTTCTCTTTCCCCCTGTTTCCTGTGGTCCTCCTACATCCCAAGGCTCAGTGTTCCTTAGAATCTGCCTTATGAGATGTTTGACTTCTATTAGGACCCCCTTTTCCTGATGGGGTTAATTTTAAGCCTTCTCAGCAATTTTTGATGGGTCTCATAGACTATTTTTTTCTCTCCGTGTAGATGCATATCTTTTACATGCATGTACACTAATTTTAGTGGGATTTTAAAAGAGCAGAAATAAAATGCCTGTTTTCAATCTATCATGCTTTATTAGAAGTCCAGTCTAAATATTAAAACCAAGACTATAAAAACATTCCACTCACGAGTCTAATGTACATCCAGGGTTATAACTAGTACCATGTTGTTATACCTGTTTTTTCTTTTAGTATATCACTTATCTATATATTATACTCATTAATGTACGTGCTTTATCTCCTTCACTCCTCTGTGAATTCCTGAAGTTGGGGGTTATAATATGTTTATTTTTCTATTCACAATGCCTGGTGTAACGTCTAGGAGATACTATGGTTTCTGAACATGTTTGTAATAAAAAAGTACATTCATCTGCAACATTATTTGGATGTGGCTGATCAGGTGCTAATCAATATTTATGATTCAGCCCATTCCTCCTCACCCTAAAAATGCAGCATACTTACAAGGAATAGGACGCTAACAGCCTTGCACTGGCTAACTTCTCCAGAATAGCCGCAAAGGTAGTAGTGATCCACAACGAAACCAAATACAAGGAGACCGATTCCAACTGTCGCTGCCAGGACACTAAAAAAATTCATTGTTCGGCTCATCTTCACCTGAAAGAGAAGGAAAACAGAACACAATGGCCAGACCCTGTCTCAGTCCATAGACAAGACAATGGGTGGGGACCCGGAGAGCAGGACTTTAGTCACAGAGCCACGTGCCACCGCAGAGCTGCCCTGCCACCTGGTGTGTGTCCCTTCCCGTCTCTGGGCTTCGGGCCCTCCTCTTCAGAATGAGAGGGTCCAGGGAACCTGTAATACCCTTTCCATCCCCCATACTCTGCGCCATTTATTTGGGCGGAGGAGTACACACTAAAGAAAAACCGGTTCTGAGGGGTCACGACATTGAATTCTGATGCTCTGGTCAGAGTCAGGACCTATTTCCATTTTTGTTTTATGACTCTGTCTAACCAAACATATCTACTTATTTGCAATTTTTATATCTTCCTAAAACTGCAAACTTGCAGGGAGTGTTCTTTACTGGAAATTATTTATTGGCTCATTAACATCTCCTAGCTTTGATTCCTTGAGAAAAGTGAAAATATTTTACTTATAATTTAACCTTAAGTTAATTTAAACTTAAGTTAAAAGTTTGCATTCATTAACACCTGTTTATTTTCAGATTCGGCTTCTCAGGTTTCGTTATGTTGTCTGCATAGTGCACCTATCATGTGAGCGTCAAACTACTGCCTGTCCAAGTGTCTGGCGTGCAGTGGCCCCAAATACACTTACAGAAAGAAAGAGTGAGTGACTGGAATAATAACCCACTCTGCCATTTGGCTGAGGAACTTGGATAAGTCATTTATCCCACACCTCAATGTCTTTATATATAAAATCAGAATTAAACTGGATGACCTACAAAACTTGCTTTTGGCAGTAATGTTTTATGAGTCTATGAAAAAAAGAAGCAAAGAACATTGATTGGTATCAGTGGTTGACAGCCGATAGAATTAGAGAGGCTTAATGATTTTCCAAATTCATTTTCAAAGCTTGAATTATGAGTCATTTCAAAGTTATAAATAAATTTTTATTAAAGGGGAAACATAACTCACCAGAGTTTCTGTGCCTTTTCTTTCCAATGCAATTAGGCAGGCTCCAGAATTAACGAACTGTTAAAAAGAAGACATATCTCAGTGGTGGATGTAAAGCGCTCACACAGTGTAGACTTCCGCCCGGTTCTTTCACAGACCCTGCTTCATACTTCACACAGCCCTCAAGGGAGCGTGGGGGTGAGATGCTTTGTACGGGTTGTCCACTAATGGATAGTGGCAAAACGCTGGGCTAGAAATTTGGCGTTAGCCTTAACTATTCATTTGAACATGAAAATTTTTTTAAACTTCGCTGGACTTTAGTTTTCTCCTCCATCATCACTTTACAGCTATTGCAGACTCAGGACATACTGGTGTCAACTCAGTTTGCGACCAATAAAATCAGATCCCATCATTCTTATAAGAAGCATCCTTCATACCCACTTGCAATCCAATGTGTTCTCTTGGATGGGAATATAGGCAGAGTCGCAGCTAATATTTTGGGAATTCTGTAAAAACCCCAAGAATTTGCTTGGAGATGAGTCATAGCGGTAGCATCTTTGTCTAGTAGAAATTCCGAATCTGATCATGGCACATCCATTCTTACATTTCTGTCCATTGCCTGGTGTTTCCTCAGCCTCATCCCCCCACTCTTACTCTGCACTGAGCTCTTAGAAAGTGTTCTCTCCCAGGGCTGTCCAACTTTTTGGCGTCTCCGGGCCACACTGGAGGAAGAAGAGTTGTCTTGGGCCACACATGAAATACACAAATGCTAAAGAAAACTGATGAGCAGAAGACAAGGTTTTAAGTAAATTTATGGTTTTGTGCTGGGCTGCATTTTTAGCCATCCTGGGGGGCATGTGGCCCATGGGCTGTGGTTGGACAACCCTGCAACTTTTCTCTCATATTTTTCATGCTTCTCCCTTGGCATTCAGCAAGATACCCACCCCTTCCCCCCTTCCCCCCACTTCCTTCCTCTGTATACATCTTCATCTGATTAACATTCTTGAAACTCAGTCAAGCTGGAAATGTCTCTGGGCAACCACCCCTCTGGGGTTTTTTTTTTGTTGTTGGTTTTTTTTTTATAGTGAGATATTTTATTGTTTTGTAAGTTTTTTATATTATTCTTTTTTTTATTACTTTATCATTCTTCAATTGCAGTTGTCTGCATTTTCTCCCCTCCCCTCCTCCCAACCCCACCCAACCGCACCTCCCTCCCTTGCATTCATCCTCCCCCTTGGTTTTGTCCATGTGTCCTTCATAGTAGTTCCTGAAAACCCTTCTCTCCACAGTCCCCTCTCCCCTCCCCTCTGGCTATTGTTAGACTGTTCTTAATTTCAATGTCCCTGGTTATATTTTGCTTGCTTTTTTCTTTTGTTGCTTATGTTCCACCCCTCTGTTTTGAAGGTGGCTTTCTACAGAGGCAGCGTGTGTTTCCCCGGTCACCATCCATCACACAATATGGCAATTTTTCATGTATTTTTTTTGTTTGATTTTTGTTTTCCCTCCAATTAGAATGATTGACACACATCACTGTATAAGTGTAGGGTGTGCAGCATATTGACTTGACTTACGTATTTTATGAAATGATGACCACTATAACTCTAGTTAGCGTTCGTCATCTCATATAGATACCAAAGAAAAAGGGAAAAGAAAGAGAAATGTAGTTTTCCTTGTGGTAAGAGCTCTTAGGATCTACTCGTGTATATATGAGTGTTTATATATATCATACAGCAGTGTTCACTATAGTCATCACGTATAGGGCTGTATTTTCATCCCTAGTACTTTTTTATCTTATAACTGGAAGTTTATGTCTCTCTGACTCTGGTAACCTCAAATCTGATCCTTTTTTTTTTTCTTTCTTTTTTGTTTGTTTTTTAAAATTAAATTTGATGGGACGACAGTGGTTAATACAATTATATAGATTTCAGTTCTATGGCACATCATCTGCATATTGCCTTGTGTGCCCACCACCCGAAGTCATATCTTCTTCCATCACCATAGATTTGACCCTCTTTATTCTCTACTGTCCCTTACCCCCTTTGATTTCACACGTGAGTGAGATCATACAGTACTGGTCTTTCTCCACCTGACTTACTTTACTTGGCATAATGCTCTCAAGTTTCCACTATGCAGTCACAGTGGCAGGGTATCCTCATCTTTCTGTGGCAGAACATTCCAGTGTGTGTGTATAAACTTCTTTATCCATTTGTCCATAGATGAACACTTAGGTGTTTTCCGTGTCATGGCTGATGTAAATAATGCCACTATGAACATGGGAGCGTAGATATCTCTTTGACATAGTTTATTCATTTCCTCCACATGTATTCCCAAAAGTGAAATTGCTGGCTCATATGATAGTTCTAGTTTTAGTTTTTGGAAGAATATCCATACAATTTTCCATAGCCAGGGCCCATGTATTAAAAGGTGAGGGATTTATACACTCTGAAGAGAAACCAGAGTATTGGGCCCTTGTATTATTAACCTTTGAATCATCATTCGCTTTCTCTATGTATCTGGTTTGGATAGTAAATCATTTTGAATGAATGAATGGACAAATAACTTCAAGACCCAAAGAAATATTCCCAAAGGACCTCCAAGACCCAATGATGAAATATCAGTAACTCTTGATGAATTAATGGGAAAACAATTTCAACGAGGCTGATTTTTATTTTGACGTTTCAGAGCCCATCATGCAAGTGAATGTAGCTTATTTTGTACTAAGAATTCTCTAATGTCGCTGTTGGCATGGCTTTATATTGAACTTTATTGACTATACTCACCAAAATGGAGCTCCAGAACGGATATCCTGTAACAAATATAAAGGGAAACCTTGGGTACGGATTTACAAAGGTGAAGACGAAAACAACTCCAAAAGAAAAGTTCATCAGTCCCAGCAGGATCTGGAGAGCCTGGAAGCAGAGAAAAAAGATGTGGTGAGGACAAAGCCAAATGGTGGGCTCCCCTTTAGAAAATTTAGATCTCCTTTGGGTAAAAGGACCCAGCAATTACCCTCTTTTATAAATAAGGGTCGGACAGTAGAAACCTCATTTGTGATGCACCCAGGTATTTTCAGATCCCTCTATCTGGTATCTGGTAATAAGCAAAATGATCTAATTCAGTGCTCCTGAAGATACAGTTCATGGATTGGCAGCCTTAGGATCACCTGGGAGTCAGAGATGCAAACTATCAGGCCCTATTCTATGCTTGCTGAATAGAGTCCCCAAGTTCAAATTCAAAATGGAACTACCACATATATGGTCCAGTAGTCCCACTTCTGGGTATATTTCCAAAGGAAAAGCAATCATTTTCTTAAAGAGGAATCTGCACTATCATGTTCACTGCAGTACTATTCACAATAGGTAAGACATGGAAACAACCTAACTATCACTGATGAATAAATGGATAAAGAAAATGAAATATTGTTCAGCATTAAAAAAAGAGAAGGAAATCCTGCTATTTGCAACAACATTAATGGACCTTGAGGACGTTCTGCTAAGTGAAGTAAATTAGAGAAAGACAAACACTGTATGATCTCCTTTATATGTGGAATCTAAAAACATGGAGCTCATAGAAACAGTGAGTAGAAAGGCGGTTGCTGGGGGCTGAGGGGCCGGGGCGGCGGGGAGATGTGGGTCAGTGGGTACAGGCTTCAGTTATAAGCTCCAGGATCTGAGGCACAGCATGGCAACTATAGTTAGCAACACTGCGCTGGCTGCGTGAAAGTTGCCGTTAAGTTGAGTTTTCACGGTCCCACCATAACAACAAGATGGCAATTATGTGACGTGGAAGATGCGATAACGGACTAATCTTACTGCGCTGAGCACTTGCAATACATGCACGTGTTAAAGCCTCACACTCTGCACTTTAAACTTACACAGTGTCTTATGTCAATTACAGCTCAATAAGGCTGGGGGAACACCTTCAAGTCTGGGGCATACAAATGCTGAAGTTTAAGGAGCACTGAGTTCTGAATCACCATGCCTCAAGCAGAAGCAAACTGTCAGAAAATCCCGCTGCTGACAACCAAAGGCTCTGAGCCTGTGAAGGTGCTGCCACATCCCGGGGTTCACAGAACCCCCGTCTTTTCTGTTTTTCTCCCTGTGGCACACTTGTGATGCACTACACCACCAAGCAGTGGTTTGATGAACGTTAGGGAAGACGGATGAGAACATGAACAGTGGAAGGCATGCGATGTGTGAGCCTGTGTCCTCTGCCCTCTTCTGTCCCCGCCCACTTTCCCAGTCTGACTAACCTCATTTACCTTTAAGTGGCTGAGTGGTAAACAGAGTCCTTTTCCTCTACTGCAGCCCCACGCTTTTAGCTCTTGTCAAACAGCCCCACTTGAATGTCCCACGGGCTCCACCACCTCATATTCAAATGTGTCCAAACACAAGTTCACTTTCTCCCTTTAAATCTTCCCTTCTTTCTGCATTGTACATTCCATGGATTTGGGGAAATGTATAACGCGTATCCACCATTACAGTACAGAGTAGTTTTCCTGCTCTCAAAATCCTCTGCCCTTCACCCGTTCATCCCTCCCTCTCCCCTCCATCCCGGCTGCAGCTGATCTTTCCATTGTCTCCATTTGTAGGCTTTTCCAGAATGTCGTATAGAGGGAATTATACAGTGTGTAGCCTTTACAGGCTGGCTTCCTTCACTGAGCCGTGCATTCTAGGTTCCTCCCCGTCTCTTTGTGGCCTGATAACTCATTTACTTTGAGCACTGAGTAATGCTCCATGGTGTAGATGTCCCACCGTTTATTTATCCATTCTTGTTTTTCTTATTTCTTAATTTGTGTTTTTAATCCTTTTACATCTTTTAAGTCTAGTTTGTTCTCTCCCGGCTCTCCTCTGCCGTTCCCAAACCATGCTACTCTGAGCATTCGTTCACGGTACTTTCTCCCTCTAGAACGTTCTGCCTCCCTTCTCTCCTTTCTTTTCCACTTATTAAAATTCTGTCACTTCTTCAGAGTTCAGATTAAATGCCAAATTTGCTATGCTGTTGTCTCATCTCCTTTATTTTTTTGTCCTTTTTAAAGTTTTTAAAAATTATTTTATTGTTGTTCAATTACAGTTGTCTGCGTTTACTCCCCACCACTGCCCCCCCACCCTGCCAAAGCCTCCTCCCTCCCTTGCTTCCACCCCCCTTGGTTTTGCCCATGTGTCCTTTATAGATGTTCCTGAAAACCCTCCCCCCTTCCCCCCATTGTCCCCTCCCACCTCCCCTCTGGCTACTGTCAGATTGTTCTTAATTTCAATGTCATCTCTTTTATGACATCTCTTTTAATGTCTAGACTTTTAGATGGAAGTAACTCTTCCCTCTCCAGGTTCCCCTGGTCAACCACCAACACCATCTATGGCTCTTCTTAGATGCTACATTGAAATGCAATTTTTAATATTTTCACTTTATTACTTCTAAATTGTGTATTTATTCTCCTCAATGAGGAAAACTAAGTTACATTTATTTCTGCAGCCCCCATGGTGTATAACGTAGTTTCTTACACACAGTTAAATATATTTTTGTTAAAATAATTTGAACTGTTTAGCAGAAGATTGAATATCATTATATATGAAGCACATTAAGGAAGTTTAGACTGAGGGACCTTTTCTGCATGTCCGGTGGCCATCTTTCTCTACTTCTCCGCGTTTTTTTTCTGAAAAATTAATAACATCATTTTTGGAGGCTGGGAATTAAAAGAACAAATGTTTTCTAAGATATGAGCAATATTACAGCCTCAAACATACCTGAATTCCCACATTGTCTGAAAGGAGGATTGGTGAATAAAATAGAATATTCATGAACTAGCTAGATGGATGAATGAAGAGAGGAGCACTTGCAACATCAGGGGATTTTCTACAAAAGCCCCACATATAAAAATAGCATGTCATGTTGTCAAGCTGAATTCTGATTTTTACTTTGGTTGGGGAAATAGAAAACTGTAGAACTCAGTAACCCAGGATATAGAATCTGATCTATTGTTTCTATTTAATTTTTCTCTTTCCTTTCTTTCAGCTTGACTGTAAGAAATCTCTGAAGTGGTCAGTTTGGAGATGTTTACTTTGTGACCTGTAGGAGCCCAGGAACCTTAGCTTATTTATTTTATGTTTTCCTCTCCACAGAACCTTGCACATGATATAGGATGGTGATACTTCCTGAGTCAAATGGAAATAAAAGTTGGAACTGGCTCCTACCTTAAAACATTGTGCTATCAGATATTTTCCCTTCCTCTTCTCCCCTCGCCTCCTATCTTAGTTCAGGTTTCTATAACAAAGTGTCATAGGCTGAGTGGCTTATGAGCAGCGGAAATTTATTTCTCACAGCTCTGGAGGCTGAAAGTCTGAGGTCAGGGTGCTAAAGTGATCAGATTCTAGTGAAGACCCTCTTCTGGTTTGCAGACTAGACTTCTCTGTTGAATCCTCCCAAAGAAACCTAGCTAGCTCTCTGACCCCTTCTTATGAGCTATTAATGCCATCCACGAAAGCGCCACATCAGTGGATTAATTATCCGCCCCAAGTCCCCACCTCCAGTTACCATCACATTAGGATTATGTTTTCAAATGTGAATTTTGGGGAACACAAGTACTAAGTTTACAACACACCTGCGGTAGAATTTACTTTAGGGCCAATCTCACTTACCCCAGAGATTTTTATTTTTGTAGTAAGTAATTTTGGAAAAGGCATGGTAGACGTGCGGGTTGTGGCTGTAGGGTCCCGTGACTGATGAAATTCGGGGACAGTGACCTCTGGAGGAAGTATCATAAACACAGGATTGTGCGCAGTGTTTGAATCCATGGTGGTGTCGTTGATATTTTGAAGTGTTAAGTGATTTAGTTGGTATTTCAGTCTAGACCATGCTCTTCTCCTGCCCCAAGGTTGTCTGGAGCTCTGGCATTGTTGTACTTTGTCTTGGAATTATAGAACCACAGAATCACAGAGTCATGGAATCTCTGGATTGGTCAGGATCTCAAGGGGAGTGAGTCAGAAGCCCAGGAGTGGGGAGAACACCTGCCTGGTAGTCCTCGTGCAGTCAGGCTATCGCTGTGGCCGTGGGGCAGTCACAGCCCCGTCTCTTGATTTCAGCTCCCTTATCCGTACATCGATCAGGTGGGACTAGGTGATCTAGAAAGGCATTTCAGTTCCCAAGTAGAAGAGCATTGTGAACTTTATTTTAGTTCTCTGTCTTAAGGCAGGTAAAGGACAAAGCCCCTCAGGTACAGTCTCCATATAGTCTGTCACTTTAGCAGGGTTTTTTGTTTGTTTGTTCATTCATTTTGCCATTTGAATTTATGAGCTTTATTTATGAAAAAATGACCCCAAATCTTAGTGGCTTCAAACAACCCCTGTTTGATTTTGTTCACAACTCTGTGGATCCTGTGGGTGTTTCTACTGTTCTTGTCCAGCTCGGCTCTTTGCTTCCAGGTTTTCTCATGCACCTGTGGTCAGCCGGTGAAGTGACCAGGGTTTAGTATGGTCTCCCATCACAGACACTGACATCCCCTGTGCTTCAGTCCCTTATGTAAAATGGCAGAGAGCAATGCATACATTCCCCCCCGCCCACATCCGCGGACTCCCAATCGGAGTGGAAAAGGCTGTTTTTGATCTGCAGTTAGTTGAATCCGCAGATGTGAAACCCAGGGATACAGAAGGCTAGATACTGAAAAAAATCTATGGATACGTGAACCTATGTAGTTTAAACCCGTGTTGTTCAAAAATAAGTTGTACTTTGGTTTCATGAGTGACAAGGCAAGTTAGTATATTAAAAAATAATACATCAAAATGCATTGAATCATTTTTTCTGCTACCTTTATCACTCATCAAGGGTGTGATAGGAAGAACTGTGGTCCCCCAAGAAAATTCCTTTCCTTTATTCCCAGGACTGTGGAAATGATATCACACCCATGAATATGTTACCGTAAATGGCAGAAGGAGCTTTGCAAACAAAGTTAGTAAATTTACTTCAAAATAGGGAGATTATCCTGGATTATTTGAGTGGGTCTTGTGTAATCACAGGACCCCTTAAAGGCAGGAGTTTGAGAAGGACTTGACAAGCCACTGCTGGGTTGACAACAGAGGGAACCACGTGAGAAGAAATGCAGGTGCCTTCTAGGAGCAGAGAGAGTCACCTCCCCATCCCCCACACAGCTGACAGCTGACAAGGAAAGCTACAGCGCAAGGAACTTGATTCTTCTAACAATGAGTGAGCTTAAAAGAGGGTCCCAAGCGTCAGAGCCACACACCTGGCCAGTGCTACGGCTGCAGCTAAGTGAGACAGCAAATAATCTAACCAAGTTATCCAGTGCTTCGGACCTGCAGAAACTGAGATAAGTTTGTATTTTGTTTAGCAGCTCCATTTGTGGTCATTTGTTACACATCGATAGATAATACAAATGGCTAAGGGTCAGGCTCTACCATTTTGAGCCTTAGTGACTATTATTCAGAGTAGGGTGACTTCTGTGACAAACAATTCCATGCTTTGCTTGACGTAGTACCATATAAGATTTCTCCCTTAGGTCACCATCCAACTAAATGTTCAGCATTCGCTTTCATCTATGCAGTTATTTATGGACCAGGTTTAATTCTCTACAGATCTGAGCATTGCTGGGTCCTGGATGCACTGGCCAGTGCATGAGGAAAGAGGGACTGTGAGAACAAGGCAAGGGGTTGAGGGCTCCAACCTGGAAGCGGTGAGCATCACTTCACCAACACTTCACTGGTGATAGTCACCTTCTCACCTGTTTAGATGCAAGGGGGCTGGAGAATGTAATCTAGCTGTGGGATATGTAATCCAGCCAACGACAGCGAATAACCGGCTCATTTCTCCCACAGGGCCCTGGGAGTTGTAGGTATAAGGTAGTCGCATCGGAAAATAACTCTTCCTAATTTTTACCAAAGAGAGATTCTGGAAAAGACATGTTGTGTTTGGAATAAGATCGTTTTAAAAATTATATTACCTTTAAGTAAATCGTAAATGCTCTGGTTCCCCAGAACATTTTGCCCCTGGCCTTATAAACTGCTACATCACATATTTATACTCCTTTATTGGCTCCTAAACACACCTGATTTTGCCAGCTCCAGACCCAAACTCATTCATGGGACAGTACTTGGTATCTCTGAAAGGGGGAGGATGCCTGGAAAGCAGGGATAGAAATGGGGGATTCTTGCACATTGTAAAGGTGCCTAAGGGTCTGAGGGGCACAGGGGGCTTCTGACTTGCTCCCTAGTGTCATTCCCACTGGGATGGTACAACCTCAGAAATGATGGGTTTTAAAAACATTTTCACGTTGTGAGTTTACACCCTAGGACACATACAGCAAACACAAGGCCGTGGGCAGAATCCGGCCCTCCACCTTGTTTTATCTGGCCTGGCACCTTGTTTCTTCTACCTGGTGGCAGCGCCGAGCTCCCCCTTAACTGTTAAGGAGTTACATTTATATGTTCCTAAATTACATTCGGCCCTTTGAAGACAACCGCGAGGCTGATATGGCCCCCGATGAAAATGAGTTTGACACCCCTGCCCTAGGAGGCACTGCATTCTTACAATTACAGGGGGTGGGGAAACCCTGTGTTCCACGTACGGTACAGAAGCATCAAGTTCACAGGACACATAGGGTCAGTGTGAACTGAGACAATGAGCTTCTCAGTGGTAAGTGGTGTGGACTTGTCAGTGATGACAGGAATCATCTCTCCAATGATCTGGCACTATTTAAGGCCCCAGAACCCTTGTTCATGAGTGCATCAATGTGTACGAGTGTGTTGCATGGGTGCAGGGCTGAACGGGCAGGAAAGGCTATGTGGGCTGGATTCTCAAAGAATTTGATGAAGAATTGCAAATATGTGTTTCCTGAACATCTGAGTTTGTGGACCGAAAGTTAAAGTCCTTACACGAGCACTTTACAAACATGTGCAGATCCAGTAAAAGCAAAAGGGGAAATGATGAGTAGTATTCAGAGTAAGTGGAATATGAAGTGACGATCATTTAGGAAGCGGAGGCAAACTCATGTAGGGCCTGCACCAAGGTCAAACAACCTTGGGTAGCTCATGAGGTTAATCCTTACTACAGAGGCGAAGACAGGGAACATACAACAGTCTCTTTAGCTCTATGCCTCATCATTCTACTACACATAACTTCACTCATCTCTAGGTGTTCAAACTCTCATTCATGCTTTTAAAAATGATTTAATGCCTGCTAGAAGCAAGCCTTTGTGCGAAATTCTCTTGGAGAGGGATATGACAGAGTTCGGACTTATTCACAAGGATGTAAGAGAACCAAAAACCATATGATCTCACCTATAAGTGGAACCTAATCAATAAACAGGCAAGCAAAATAGAACCAGGAACATTGAAAGTAAGAACAAACTGACAGTAACCAGAAGGGAGGTGGGAGCGGATAATGAGGGGGAAGGGGGAAGGGTTTTCAGGAACAACTATAAAGGACACATGGACAAAACCAAGGAGGGGTGGGATCGGGGAGGGAGGTGGGGATGGCTGGAATGGGGGAAATAGTCGGGGGGGGGGGAATGGAAACAACTGTACTTGAACAACAATAAAAAAAAATTGGAAAAAAATAAAGAGTGTGCATGATTTCAAAAAAGAAAGAAGGTGGTGAGAGGTCCTTTGGAAATGCTTATTTGAGACGTTTTGAAATGGGATGAAAAACACAGAAGACAAGGGTGATGAAGACTGCAGAAAGAAGGGATGGTTAACAACGCTAACTGCATCAAAGGGATCAAGGACAAAGAGGATTAGAAAAAGGTAGTTCGGCTTGGAGGATGGAGGATAATTGATGGCTTTTGTTCACACAATTTCCTCTGACCACTGAGGTTGAAATTATGTCATAAGTGTTGAGAAATTCAAAACAGTGAATGCAGGCATGTGGAAGGGGGCCAGAGCGTCACTCAAGAGATGACAGTCTTTCATACTCTCTTTGATGACATACGCATTCTCTAACCTCCTCTGTGTCCTTCTTTTTCTCTCCCTATGCCACATTCTGTCCTCATTGCCACGTGACCCCATTAATAACTGAACAAACATAGAGTATATACTCTCAACACAGATTTGGAGGTGGGGGATTAAATTGGGTGATTGGAAACAGCAAAATGGAGGAATGGAGAAATTTATTTTTATCCTTTGCTGATTCTTTTGGTTCCTGAGCCTTTAAAGAGCCAACATAGGCTTCTTCCTTGTTGACATGCTAAGCTCTTATAATACACAGAGAATGAGGCAAGAAATATCAGCACCATAGAACAGCAGATCTGGTAAGTATTAGGTCATAAAATGATTGCTGATCATAAATTGAGACACTAACATGATGACAGAGTTTAAATGTGAATTATCCTTTACCCTCACAAAGTTCTGAAACAGTGTTAATATTTGTTGTCATTTTATTTTACTTAAGGACAAATCCTTTGCGTTTTCTGGTTGCCCTTCATTTTCTGGCGAGAGAATAAGGTGGCAACAGCACCTGAGAATATAGGTTGAAGGTGCCTATATTGTTTTCCCCTAATGTGGTCCCATAATTGGGAGCAGTATGGTATTTGGGTAGATCCTGCACGTTAGTCAGAGTCCTCAGATTGCTGTTGATCCCTCGTACAATATGCGGTTAAAGTTGAGCTCATTGAAGTGTTTTGTCGCACATCTGGCATGTCTTGTTCTGAACCTACATTGGATAAATAGGTGGAAAATGCGTCTTGTACTGAGCTTTGGCAGGAGGCATGATGAAAATCCGGCTTTGTGTATTCTGATTGTGGGTCACTTGACTTTTGGCATAGACTTTTCCTGTCCACTAGTTTGAGGTCTTTTGTTGGTACAGGGACTATTTGCATATGTTTTTTGGGGATACCAGTGGATCGAAGACCTTGTTGGTTCTTATCTAGACACTGACTTTCTGGGGATGCTACGTCTTGTGATTGCTGATCAAGGTGATGTTGAGGTATGGCGTGCAGAGTATGGGTTTCTTTGTATCGAACTTTCTGCTTTAGGAATTCTTTCTCTAACAGCTCTTGGGTTTGCCAGGCTTGGGATTCCCAATTTAGGGAGCGCTTCATTTCAAATTGGCCTTCTTGTGCTTTACACTCTTTGTTTCTCCATCCTTGCATACTCCAGTCTTGGGATTGTTGGCATAAAGGTTGCCAGTCTTGGTACTTCTGGATTTGAGATTGTAGATGTTGGTCTCGCTGCTCTGGGGATTTCTCCTCTTGGACCTGCAGGTCTTTAGCTTCTTTATGTTGGCTTTGTTTCCTGGGGGATTTCTCCCCTTTGTCCTGCTGGCCTTTACCTTGCCCATTTTGGGATTGTCGTCTTAGGGATTGCTTTCCTTGGGGCAGCTGGTCTTCAGTTTGCTGATCTGAAAATTGTTTATCTATAGAGTGCTTCTTTGGGAATAGCCAGCCTTTGATATGTTGGTCTAGGGATTTCTTCCTTGGGGATTGTGGGGCTTGGATGGACAAGTCTAGGAATTTCTTTGTTGAAGATTGCCAATCTTTACAATGATGGTCAAAGGAATACTGCTTGGTGGATTTCCTGATTTGGTGTTTTTCATATTTCCATTCTTGGGTCAGCAAATTTACTTCTGATTGAATGTCCTGATATAACATATGTGAGAATTGCCGGTCTAGATGGTGGATGTTTTGTAGGTGAAGATCCAAGGATTGCTGTTCTTGCTGTTGTGCACTGAGGGCCTGCATAGCATGAATTGTTTGGGTTTCAAGTTGCGTGGTTTTCATTGGCAGATCTTGGGAAGCCACGTCTTCATATTTTGTGTTTTCAGATGGTATGTCCTGGGATGGCATGTCTTCAGATGTCAGGTCATAAGACTGTGTAGCATGGGGTATTGGGACTTTAGATAGCAGGGCTTGTGTTGGCAGAACCTGTACTTGGGAAAGCATATCTTGGGAAGGCATCTTGGGAAGACTTTTTACAGAAGGAGATGGAGAAACTTGGGGTGTCAAGGCTTCAGCCTGTGGCAATTCTGAGGGTTGTTCAACAGCAAGTTGTAGATCTGTATCATTTATTTGCTCAGCGTGTGTGGTATCTTCTGAGGGCCTTTTGTCTAATACAGGAGGCAAAGGTTTCAGCTCAATTTCTTCCTCATAATAGGTAGGAGCAGAAGGGATATTTTTTTGTTGTTCATCTGACCCAGATGAAGATGTGTAGTAACTGCTACTGCCTCTTTTCCCTGAATGATGGAAGGTTAAAGGGTTTCTTGAGACTCTTAACTTGAAGAAAGTATAGCCTCCAAAGAAAACAGGTTGTATGTTTGTTGGTAAGTCATCTCTGTTTGACTCTTCTTGAAGGTCCATTTGTATTACAGCATTTTCTTCAGGGATAGATAATTCACTCTCGTGAGTAACATCCAAAGGCAAGAGAAACACAATCTATAAAACCAAGGGGTGGGAGAAAAATTAGTATAACAGTCATTTTTTATGTTCTTTTCTTCTTGTATTCCCAAATTCTTTTCATCTCTGCTTTAAGACAATAGACAGAAAATAACAACTACATGAGGAATAAGAAAACAAATATCGGCACTGCCCTTACCATCAACTCACCAGTTTTATTTTGGACAAGTCATCACCCTCTATTATCTCAAATATTGAATAGGGGGATTTGATTAAGACAGTCTGAAAGTCTTTCTATACTTAACATTATAAAACTTCTAAGGCATTTTAAATTATCCAGTTAGTATTCATATATTCAGGTTTATTTATTTATTGATCACCTACTAAATGAGCTAAATGCTGGAGATCAAAGATAATTACATGTGGGTTTTGCCCATAAGGTGCTCATTACAAAACTAGATAACAATATAATTTAGCAGAAGTGACTGTGTAAATAGCTAATAAGTGCTTTATGGGAATGTAGAAGATAACCTAATTCTGAGAAAGCCCGGAAATGCTTCATAGAAGAGGTGGTATTTGATCTATATCTTCATGAATAGGAATTTCTCACAAAAAGGTAATATGAAGTAAGACAGGATTCAAAATCCAGAAAGAGGGATCAGTGGATGCAAAACCATAAGGTCGCGATGCAGCACAGTGTGACGGCCAGGGGTAAACAGGTAGATGCTGTTAGATGGTATGCCAGGTGCTGTGAACGAAATGTTTCTGTGTGTAATAATGGCTATTGGGAATCATGTTCCAGGGTATCATTTTGCATATGGATATCATTACTGCTTTCTAGAGTTATACCTTTAACACATAAACATAAATAAATTTAAAAATTTATATAGATATGGAATTAGCACTACCAATATATACTGCACATCCTTATTTTTCCCTCAAAAATTCGGGCAAAAAGTGTGCATTATACACAACAAAATTCAGTAAATATTATGGACAAGTAAAATTTTCCTAGATTATTTATAGGTTCGATGCAACTGCAATCATAATCCCAGCAATAATTTTGTGTTTTATGGCATAGAGTTTGTATTGGGATGATGACAAAGTTTTGGGCATAAATAGTGATGATAATTATATTCATTATGAGTCTATTTAATGCCACTGAATTGTATTCATAAAATGGTTAAAAATGATAAATAGTATGTATATTTTACCACAATAAGAAGGAATTACTCTAAATCTACAGAAATTAAGACAGTGTAAAATATGTGAAAAGACAGATACATAGATCAATGAGACAAAATCAAGTGTCCAAAGGAGACCTATAGATAAGAGGTCGATTGATTTTCACGAAGTTGCCAGGGTATTAGGGGAAAGTATTGCATTTTCAACAAATAATGTTGAAACTCTCCATGGTGGTATGTGTGTGTGCTGATGAATATATAACCTTACCTCGCAACTACACATAACATTTAACTCAAAATATCTTATAGTCTTAAACATAAAAGCTAAAACTGTAAAACTTCCACAAGAAAATAGAGAAGAAAATCTTTACAGTCTTAGTGTAAGCAAACTTTTATTAGAACACAGAAAGGACTAACTATAAAAGGAAAGAAATAATAAATTATACATTATGCAATTTGTTATTTGAAAGAAACTATCAAGGAAATGAAAAGGCAAGCCAAAGCTGGGAAAAATATTAGCAATACATAAATCTCACAAAAAGACTTACATTAAGAATAAGTTATAACTCATTCTTATAACAATAAGATAATGCAATAAAAGCTCACTAAAGATTTGAACACAGCTCAAAAAAAAGATATACAGATGGACAGTAAACATACAGAAAGGGTCTCATCATCATTTGTCATCAGGGAAATGCAAATTAAACCTCTGATGAACACTAAATACTCACTAGAATGGCTAAATTATTAACACACCTGACAATTCCAAGTGTTGGTGGTTATATGGAACGCTTGTACCTTTCACATATTGCTGATAAGAATGCAAAGTGGTATAGTCGCTTTTTAGAACTGTTTAACATTTTCTTATAAAGTTAAACATCCACTTGCCATATGACCTAGCAATCAAATCCTAGACACAACACGCCAAGAGACATGAAAACATCTGTCCACGCAAAGACGGGAATGCAAATGCCCATCAAAAAGTAAATGGATAAACAAATTGTGGTGTATCCTTACATAAAAGAAACGTAATATTGATACATGCAACAGTATGGATGAGTCTTATAACATGTTGCTGAATGAAAGAAGCCAAATACAAAGAGTACTTACATAAAATCCCATGTATATGAAGTTTGAGAAAATATCAACCGAAAGAGGTAATGAAGATAATTTGACCGTAAGAGAAGTTCCAGGGAACCATCTGGGGTGTCAGGAATTCACAACATTTTTATTTGATGGTAGTTTAACTACCATCACAACTCCTTGAACAATACACTTAAAATTGGTGCATTTTAAGGATTTTAAATTATACCATATTTTTCAGACTATAAAATTTGGGAGGGAAATGGGGGGTGCATGTTATAGTCTGAATGTAGTTTACCTGGCTTGCATTGGTGAAATATTATGTTATTTATATTATTGAATATTTTACCACATTTTTTGCTTCGAAATTTTTTTCCCTGTTTTCCTACTCTAAAACCTAAGTGCGCCTTATGGTCTGAAAAATATGGTAATTCTATAAAGTTGATGTAAGAAAGCGGGGGACCACTAACACAGAGCCTAGAATTGTCGTTGGGATATAAAGAGCACAATGGAACCACATTACTTGAGTCAGATTCCTGGTGTTATAAGACACTGGAGAGGTTACTCTTTGAGCTTTAGTTCTTTTATATGTAAAATAAAGGTGTTGTAATAGTTTTGTTAAGATTAAGTCAGTGCTAAGTGATCATAATAATGACTGATTGACATAGCATAAGTAAATGTAATCTCTAATGATTATTATAAGTCATATCACTATCAGTGCTAAATATTCTTCTTCTCTGCTTTCTCACTGGTGAGGGAATTGCCTCACACACCCATATAACCGAAGTATAAGCTCCTCATGCAACAGTAATATGAGTTCCCATAAGTCCAGTCTCTCATATATTTTGGCAGGGAGATAAGGAGCTATCTGAATGGAGATAGTGGGCAGAGCAAGAAAAAGTAGTATAGTTGTCTCAAGGTTAGAGTCGGCCTTCAGTTTTAAGCTTGTACCTCCTTCACCATCCTAAACTTAAGTTTTACTTCAGCATCTGAGAATATTGCTCTGCCCACTGATAGCCAGACATCACCTTGGAATGTCCCAATGGGAATCTGTTCTCATAACAACAATTGAACGCACCTCATTTGACTTTGCCCAGCACTTGCTTCTGAAGGAGGCTATAGTCACAGAGATGCTGAGCTCTACCAAGCTGATGAGTAGTAAGACTGACAAAATGCCCTGCAAAAAAATGAATATAAATAAATGGCATTGGGTTGAAAACTGTTTCATTTTACAGATCTAAGCAAAGGATCACTTACACTGTATGGCCAAATAAAGCAAAACCCATATTGTCGATGCTTCCGTAGCCATCAGTGATTGAATAATTTTCATCTTATGTCTTCCCAATAAGCAGAGGAAACAAATCCCAATGCCTATAGAGGTCAGGCAACCATCTTACATGACTTAAACAGGTAGGAGGGGAAATGGTGGAGAGTAAAGGTATTTCTAGGATTCATCCATTACTCAGTTTCAGGCAATAGTTACCATGTGGGAATAAGGGCCCCATGATGCCTGGTCTTCTTTTTCCCCTAAGAAAGCTTGATGTACATATTTTTAATGAGAAATTTTCCAGTTATTTATTTACTTGTGTAAATTAACTAGAACATATCTTCAGGCTGAATATAGCCCACAGATTTCCATTGTGCACACTCTGCTTTAAGGTAATGCTCAGACCGAGAAGCAGCATGGAAAAGCGTGGTGTCTAAAAAGCACAGACTAAGGAGACAGAAAGAGCTGGTACAGTTGGGTCCAAGGTTACACTTAACCTTGGGAAAGTGACTGAGTCTGAGTCTTGACTTTTCTGCAACACATTCAAAAGCTTAGATATACCTTGTGTGTTGATAAACTATTAGGCATGAAGTACCTACTGTAAATTTACTGGTTTCAGCTGTTGTACAAGAGATACCTGGTTTTGGTCTTTGTGGAACCAAAGGAAGGCAGACAGTGATAAATAGGTGATTGTTTAACTCAGCTAAATTGTGTTAGGTGCTGTGAAGAAGTACTGGGAGCTATGCATGACTCTCATGGGAGATCTGACCAGGTCTGCACTGGGGAGGGTAGAGCTGCAATCGGGAAGGGTGTCCTTAAAAAAGTGATGTTTCCATTGAAATGAAGGAAAGAGGAGGGGTTCAATGAGTAGGTGGAAAGGGGTAGGAACTGGTCTGGGGAACATTTGAAGCAAAGAAAAACTGGTCTTATGGCCCTGGGACAGGGAGTATTGATACCTTAAGGAATTTCAGAAAGTGGAAGGAGAATTGAGTGAGAAAGATAAAGGCCTGGAATAACGTCGGTAAGGTAGGCAGGGTAGTTTCTATAGGGTCTTATAAGCCTTTTCAGATTGGAGTCTTAGTTCTGTGTTTAACAGGAAGCCATTGACTAATGTCCTCAGATTCACCTGTTGAAGTAGAGACTGACTTGTAGACAATGGATGGTCTTTGGAACAAAATCAGTCCAAGACATGTCTAAAGTCCATTGCTCTGGCATTTTTGGTTTATGATGTATGCGTTATAGCAAGGAATTGTGGAGTTATAGAAATGAAGTCTTGAAATGAGTTAGATATACTTGATTCTATATACAGAAACTAATCCTGCAATACCTGACCATGAGGGGCAGGAAATAGACAGCAAAATTTCATTTATATGGAAGTTTAACCCTTTCAGTATACAATTTCTTTCTGGCATATACTAAAGTAATGTACAATGGTGACCCTCTGCCCACTAGGAAAAGGGTAAGGATTATAATGTCATATAGTATTCTTGGCCTAATTAGGACAGGATTTTATCACTTACATTGATTGATCTCTGGCTTTCTTTAGGAACCTTTTATGAGTCTAAGTCTGGGATTTATCTCAGAACATATGGGAACATCCTTAGACTCACTTTAATGAGTGATTGTGAGGATCAAATAAGATCTCCTATTGAGTAACTAATAGCTCTCTTTCCTTTCCCTCTTCATTGGGGGAGACAATTTCCCATGATTCCCCTTCACTTCCATCCAAATGGGTCACATCTCAACAATCTAGAACAAAAGCTGCGAAGATGTGGCTGGTAGACAGAGAATGAAACCCCAGCATTTGCTTGGGGAAGTAGAGAGAATGGCTTTTTGGATTTATTGACATGTGTAAAAATAATCTCATTGAATAATTTGTAGATAATACATAAAATTACACCTACAATTATATTTCCTGGTGAAGATACATCTCATTTGCTTTAATGAATAAAATGGCCATGCTTGTATGCAATGATTTACCTTCTAAAATTATTAATATACTTTATTAAGTGACTTAAACGCCTTCTCCCACTGTATTTCACTTTTAGTTTTGAGTAAACTTTTTAGATCATTCTGTTCCTCATTAATGCTGAAAATGTAAAATTTAATTCAACCCGTGTCAACCCTAAAGGTACTAGTTAAAATATGTTGACTATTTACACTGCACCAGGTAGTATTCTAATTTAAGGAATACTTCCAACAACCCAACGAGGTAGATATTCTTATTATCTTCATTTTCCACATGAGGAAAACTGAGGCCCAGAGAAGACAAAACGTTAGGCCAGGCCACAAGCTTATACGTGGCAAAACCAGGATTTCAAATCCAGACACTATGGCTCTTGAACCACAACATGCTTCTCAACAGTCAGTTCAAATGTGGACACAGCGTCAGTTATTGAAATCAAAATTAATGAATCGCTGCATTGTGAATACCTCAGATAAGATTACAAGATTTCATCGTACAGAACGAGACCACTTACACTGAAAAGGACTCTGCCTATAACACATATTCCTTTGATGGAAGGCGCGTCGCAGTACCGGTGCTGATATTGAAAGCTGATAATGGTGAGAGCAATCCCGGCCACCGCAGCCAAGGAACTGATCACATTCATGGCCATGACACCTTGCTCCTGGGAAAGTTGTTAAAAATAATAGAGGCAAACAGTTTTAGAATGAGGCAGGAATCCAAGAAAGAGAATGGGTAGAGCAGGGTGCTCTGTGCTTAATGCTTAAGAAAATGTTCTCCATCTATGAGTCTGTCCCCATTTTCCTTGTTATTCGGTTTGTTCATTAGATTCCACATATGACTGAAATCATATGGTATTTGTCTTTCTCTGACTGGTTTATTTCACTTAGGATAAGGGGACTAAAATGGTAATGAAAAAATACAACAAAGGTTAGTTGTTTAAAAAAAACAAAATGTTTACTTTATGCTGATGCACCATCTTTCACAACTGAAAAGCAAAATAGTGTGTCAGAAATTATCTTGGCCTTGTAATCAAACATGATTTTGAGCCCTTGGGAACTATTAATGGAATGTCATACAAGATAGCTAATCTCTTGGAGTCTCAATTTCTACCTTGAAAAATGAGAATGATGTCACCTAATTTTAGGGCAGTATCCATTTATTCACCTATTTTAATGAATATTTAGTGTCCATCAGCTATGTGTCAGACTCTGCATTAGGCCCTGGGACGCAGAGGCAAGCCGGGTAGATGAGGTCCTGCCTTCACATGGCTTAGATCCATTCCCCAAGGGGGATTCACACAGTAAGCCACCATGTCATTAATATAATTCACACGTGGTGACAAATTTGGACTGTGGTTTAAAGGTTTCCTTTCTCGAGCTCTGTGTTCCAACATGAAAATCCACATGGCCCCGTTCGAATGCCTCTACTCATTCCCTTTTTATTATTTTTTATTATTGTTGTTTTTGTTTATATGTCTGTTTCCCTTTGAAGGAAGGAGAATATCTTCCTTTTAAAAGAGGAAAAGAAAAAAAGAAAAATCGCACATCTCAATTTAGTGGTTACAACCCAAACTGTCCTCAGACATTGTCAAATATTCTCAGGGGGATGGGGGAGGGACAGGGGTGGGGTGGAGGAGGGGCCAAAAAATCACTCCCAATTAAGAACCATTGAGTTAGAGCAATGGTTTTCAACTTTTTTCATTCCATAGCACACAAATTACTCAAATTCTCAAAAACTGTATTTTTTGCCGAGCTGACAAAAATAATGGGTAAAATTTGGTTCATTCACACCGATGGCTATTGTTGCGTTGGCTGTGTGGTTTTTATTTGACAATCTAAGGGAAAAGAGGTCAATGCCTCTGACTAAATAGTCGAGTCTCGAGTGTTTTAAGAATTCTTGCGGCACATCGGTTGAAAATTGCTGAGTTAGAGGAATGTAGGACAGCTTTCCATAAGCAACTCTCTCAGTTTAGTTGACTAGGGAAACGAACCCATGGGAGGGTGTAGGGCTAATGGTGACACTGACGAACAGCAACGACGTAAACTACAAATCTGACACGTGAAGATTTTCGTAGGAGATCCTGGATTACTGAAGGCCTTGTACATAAAGATGAGATAAAGCAAACAGAAGATTTTAAATTGCATAGGAGTCACAAAAGTGACTTACCAGACATTTTTTCTTCCTGTGGAATCCTGTGACATATCCTGTAACAGTAAACTTTTAAGAAGAAAAGAGACAAAAGTTAACAAGTGATGGATTTGACCACTTTCCAATATCATTTACTTTGGAGGTTGTATTGTGATCTATTGGTCTGTGATTCTCCCAACCCAGGCTCTCTGCCTGAGCGTCAGAGGCGGAGGGTAGCGCTGCTGTAGGAAATACTGTGCTGGCCGTGCTCAGCATGGACCAAGGCCTCTTTGCCAAGGTCAGCTGGGAGAGGCAAGACCCTCTTTAAGGTCAAAAGGATACCACTCAGGTGTTTGGCCCAGCTGGGCTCCAAAGAGAAAGATAATCCTGGGCTCTGGGTCTGGAAAAGGGAGGGTGAACTGTGTCTGCTCTGAGCAGACAGAAGGAGACTTTCTCAGGGCAGAACTCTCTAACAGCTGATTGGAATCTGGTAATGATCTCAGCCACTTCTTTTTTTTTTTTTTTAATCGAAGAAAGATTTTATTATACCACATACACAACAAGAAACTGATACAGAAAAGGCCATTTTCGGTAATTTTGTTGAGAATTTTTTCCCATAATATCTCCCATTATAGTTCTCAAAGCAACCACCATGACGAAGGAAGCGTTAATTAGCCTATTTTATTCAGATCCAAGAGTGCTGAACATTTACTGTGCCATCTGTAGTTGCATCAGCAGTGAAATGAATACAGTTTATATTACTTAACTGTTCTTTGAATTCCAAGAACTGTTGAAGTCTTTTCTGAGGTTCAGCAGATGTTTGCACAGTGTTCGGATGTTTGCCAAATGTGGTAGTTATTTGATAGATGGCAGTTTTTCGTGACGCTCTAACTGCAGATCCTAATGTTTTATAAGAGGTGTCCATAAGGGCTCCTGAAATCCGCAGTGGTGTACTGGAAGCATGAGGAAGCTCGAAGTACTTGTCAACTGCCTCTTGCAGCATCAACAAAGTACTAAGAATTGCTGGTCATGTAGTCTGGACAATTCCAAATCCCTCTTCTCTAAACGACGCTGCTACTAAGTGAGACAGACCTTCCAATGAAAAAACAACCTGAATAGAGGCCTCTGGGTGCTTACAGAAAAAAACATATTAGCAGCACCCGTTGTGACAAGAAATTCTTAATCTGTTCATGTTTATTCTGAATCCATGGATAATCACACTGGGCTGTCTCATTGTCTTGCTCTCAGCACTAACAGGAGATGGAAGATTAGAAAGTTCATTCATTTGCTGATTAGAAGCAGAAGTCCATAAACTTGGCCCTCTTCTCATCAGCTGAGAACTTTGAGGCAACCCATACGTAGCAGGTGTTTACATAAAAAATTCCAGCCGTCTGATAAAATTATACTAGAGCCAAACAGGGACCCAAAGGGTCTTGCAACATTGAGTATAGAAGGCCATGGAATCTGGCTAAATTTGGGGGTCTGAAAAGTAGTTTCTTCTGGAGAATTCCATTTCTTGGGTTCCACTGGGTATGAAGAAGACATCACCCTTCCATTTTTAGCAGCAGTTTCTGGGTAGAGAACCAGCTTCTGAGTCGTATCATTTAGAAGATTCAAATGCTCTCTTGAAATGGCTGTCCAGTTATGGGAACATCCACCTAGCTGGCTAAGACTAAAAACTCCTTGCTGCCTTCATGAAGAATATTGAGAAAGCAACATTGGGTCCTGCAAGGCCAAATACCTCATGATGAAAGGAAGATTGCTGTTTAAAATTTTTGAGAGGCTTTCATCGGACTCTTCTGCACATGGTGATTGAATAGAGAACAGATGAGCCTCTGTGGCATAGATTTTGAAGAGTATCCATGAGATGTACCAAGCCATCAGGAGAAAGATACCACATAACCAGACTTGATAGACTGATGAGATTCAAGAGGCCACTCACAGTGTCAAGAGGTCCGTGAACTTGCTCATCTATCTGCAGGTCCATAGCAGTGCTAATCTAAGCTTTGGGAATATGTCCAAGACAATAATACGCAATGCAGACCTTTTAAATCAAGAACAGCGATTCCATACAACTGTGTTTAACTACAGAGGTGGTTTAACTACTAAGAGCAAAGATCTCCTAAAGCGCAAGAACTTGTACTGCTGTATGATGGGAAATGGACGATAGTTCACATTGTTAAGAAAACACAGAAGGCTGTAGCTATAGCCCATAAATGCTCCAGCCAATAGGAACGAAGGTGATCCTTATTTAAGTGGGTTTGTGCAGCTGGGTCATCTAAGCTCTCGGTATCAGGGCAGGAAACCACAAGAAAACTGCATCGGCCCTTGGTTATCTCTGCAGCATATGAAGCCACCATCATGCCCGTTGCAGCATGAATAAGTGAATACGTGAGCTACTGAGAATGAATGATATCCCTGAGGATGAATGAGTGCCAGTCCAGAGCAGAGAATGGAAGGCACAATGCATAGAAGTCTACATTGAAAATACTCATTATCATTACGACTGACAGCAGGAAGAAGTAAAAAATGACACGGAAACTGTATAGATCATTGAAAGAATCAGACAGCCACTATATAGGATGAAATGAACCACTGCCGCTGAAGATTGTAAACACTGTGGTACAGATGGATAGAAGCAGCACTAACCAGGCAATACTTGCAACTGTCCTGCAGCCCAAGCACGCCAAAAGATGTCCCATGACACCTATGTCAAGCACTTCCCTGACCTCTCAGGCCAGATGTGTCCTCCATTAATCCTCACATGGTGCACCCAGAACTCCTTTCTTATTTGTGCTTAGCATAAGTTAAGTTATTTTTACTTCTTCATTTCTAGCCTCCCTATTGCACAGCAAACCCCAACAAATTCTAAGAGCAATCCACCGGTTCTCTCAGAGAGGGTCTGCTTACCAGAACTCTCAGCACCTAGGACGCCACTGAAGATATACTTTGTGCTCAGTAAATAGCTTCTCAGTGAAAAGTGGAGTTTTAACAAGCCGTATGCCAGAACCTCATTCAAATTTATGCGTGCAAAGCACACAAAGTCACACTGGGAAAATTCTCTTTGTGAAAAGGACAAGTGAGGAGTTGGTCTGTTTGGTTTTTCCACAGTGTGGAGTGTGTAGTTTGAAAATCATAGTCACTATTATATATTTGGTAGTGAAAACACTATTAAGGGTCTTTGTAATGCAGATTATAAAAAAGGCATAGAATATTTATGTTCTTTAAAAGAGCAGCGATTTTAATGGAGGCAGTAGTCTCATTCATTTTTCATTTCATCCATTCGTTCATTGAATGACGCATTCATTCACACCTACTGTGCATTAAGCATGAGTCTAGATCCTGAAAATGTAACAACCAAGGCGATATTCTTGCCCTCTTGGGGATTTGTGTTCTAGTGGGCAGAGTTCTGATGAGTCCACCCTTAAATATTGTGGCGCAAGAATAGGGGCCAAGGCTGTGAGGACTGGCTGGGAAGCACCCTACTAAGAATTTTATTTATAGCTCTATAACTAACTAAATGAGTGACACTCATAAAATTCTTTCAGGATAACAAGGGGACTCGGCCATAGTGATCATCTTAAAATTCTCCTTAAGCTATGAGAGTCTGTGATTCTATGAGTGGTAGCTAGATATTGGGTTGACCAAAAAGTTCTCTTGGTTTTTTCCATAAGATGGCTCTAGTAGCGCTTAATTGTCTTTAACTTTATTCAAAACAGTTCTGTTAGATTGTATTGTGACCACTGTCATATCAGTGTGCATTTTTTTTAAACTTAAAATTGGTGAAATTTTGTGTAGCCATTTTAATATTGAAGATGGAAGAATATATGCAATGTTTTTGGCATGTTATGCTTTATTATTTCAAGAAAGGTAAAAACAACTGAAATGCAAAAAGAGATTTGTATGAAGAAGGTGCTGTGACTGATTGAATGTGTCAGAAGCGGTTTGCGAAGTTTCACGCTGGAGATTTCTCGCTGGATGATGCTCCACAGTTGTGTAGACCAGTTGAAGTTATTAGCGATCAAATCAAGACGTTAACTGAGAACAATCAACATTCTACCATGCAGGAGGTAGCCGATATACTCAAAATATCCAAATCAATAAAGTTATTGGTGAAAATAAAAAATGTCTTTTATTTTACAGAAAAAACCATACAGACGTTTTGGCCAACCCAATATGTTTAAATTAACTCTTCTCAAACTCAGTTTCCTTATTTGCAAAGGGAAAAGCAGGGTATTCACCCATCTGATCCCCCAGATTGATAGAAAGGAGCCAATGCCTTGTTATACACTCAAGGGTTTTGGAAACCTTTAAACACTGTACATCTACAAGTGATTATTACTTTGATGATGGCAGTGGGGTGACTAAATGGAATCACTTCTCTTCCCATGGAAGGGACTGGTCTTCTTGGGGACCATATTCATGGGATTCATTATCCCAGGACTTGAGGCAGTTCAAACCAGTCTTTATAGTAATTTCTCTAAAGTTCCTGACAGTACTCACGATAAGCGCTCCCCAGAATGGATAACCTGTGCAGAAAACAAGCGGAAATCTTTGGGAATAACTGAAGTAATTGAATGCGAATATAGTTCCAATGCTCACAATGACCAAGGCAAGCAGGATCTGGACCGCCTGCGAGGAGAGAAAGGGGTTCATGAGGTCACAAGTGCTCGGTGTCTCTGGCCTGGCTCTCACAGGTCCTTCGGGCTTCCCTCTAAGCCTCTGCCACACTTCCCTCTCTCTGAATGCCTCCCTCTTCCCATTGACCAATCAATCACTCTCAGGTTTTCAGAAGGCCCATTATTTCTCCTCCTCACACTTGCCTGGGCCCTTCAGGTTCAAATGCTTTACTCTCATTCATCACTACTCGCTATAACCCCTGGTGTTACCAATTTATCTCGTTTCAGACAAATCTGAGTATACGTCTGACTCTGCCTATAGGTTGCAAACACCCTGAAGACAGAGATTACAGACTATTCACCTTTACACTTTTTCCCTTCTGTAGCACCAGCATCCTGTTACTTTCCCCACTCTCCAACACACACACATTTTCCACATTCACTGTCTGCTTTGGGGATTGTAGCTCAGCCCAGTTTTCTAAAAGTTTATGAAGTTTGCTGATGCAGAGTGGAGAAGCTAGGGTGAGGTTACGTCTCATATCTTCACACAGCAGCCTGAATAGAGTGGAGAGTAACCTGGTGGGCTCTGCAGTCCTCAGGGAGGGGAGCTCTGTGTTGGCCCGCGGCTCCTCTCAGTGCAGACCTGCTCCTCCAGCATTCTGGGCTTTGTCCACAGGCTACACCTCTGTGTCCTGGTGCCACAAGTCGTGATTTTACTCTTGTACTAAGGGCAGAGGCTGTGCATACAGCTCCCTTCTAAGTACATTTACTACTGTAATTGTGTTTATGCGTGTGTCTACTTTGTCATTCACTATGGAGCACTGAGTGTAGCTCTCAAAGACTTCCCAATGCCTGGAATAGCACAGAGGGAAGTTTAAACTCTGATGGCTTTTGTTCCAAGCTTGGAGGTGCCACCACCCCCTGAGGTCACCTCCTCGATAAAGTATTTGGAAAAATTACGCCAGTTTCCTGCATCTCCTCTGCTGTGACTCAAAGACCAGGACTAACTCCTCATGAAACAGCCATAGGATCTCCTCGGGGTGTGGGGAGTTAGTAATTATAGTTAAATATTCTATTTCGCAGAGTTAAATAAGCCCTTAGAAACACTTCTAAGACATGAGGCAAACTGTGCATGTTTCTAAACAGAATTTTTATTTCTCTTGTTTATCCAAAATCTAGGGAAATGGTATTGGCTACACATTGGCTCTGCTACTGATGATCTGATTACTTGTACAAATGACTTAGAAGTATTTATGATTAATCAAGAATGATACACTGTAGTTGAAGGGTGGGGAAGGGGGAAGGGAGTCCACTCCCTCCCTGAAAAGTATCTCTGGAGACATACGTAGAGAAATAGTTTCTTTCCTCCCTTCCAGAAAGACCCATGGATGGGAGACGACTTACCCCCAAGACTCTTGGCTCTCCCCTGAGGAAATCCAGCAGAGAGCTATGAGGCCCGTAGGGAAACGCAGTCAGTACCGTTTCATTTGGTTGTACAGTGATGGCGTGGCTCGATCTTTTGACCTCAAATGATGACCCCATGATTCAATGGCAAAACTCTATCTAAAAAATGAGCAAGTGAACATTGCAGCCGCAATCATGGTCTTCCTTCAGTCCCACATGGAGTCCTTAGCAATGAGCCCATACTGATTACTCACCTCAGTACTAGAACCACAGAATCACAGTCATTAAGTCATAGAGTCTTAGAATTCCAGAGCATATCCAGCCCCGTATCTTCCTGGTGAAGAATCCAGTTATCCAGAGGACTTACTTTCTTGTCAATTTGTTTAGAAACAGACAATAAACACAAAATAAGTAGACAGGACACATAAAAGCAAAGTCCGGTATCTATATTTATGAAATATAAAGGAACTAAAACATACAGAATATGTTCTAGGTACTGTAGAAGGTGTTTTGTTTTCATATACATTAAATTTTTAAAAAACAATTCTACAATGCGGAAACTGAGGTACAGAAAGGTTAACTTGCCCAAGGTCACATACTAAGGGACAGGGGAAAGAGTCAAACTCTGCTTATCTGTCTCCAAAATCTGTGCCATTTCTGTTCAGTCATGCTCCCACCCTCTTTCAGAAAAAGGTTTCCATCTGTAGTTAATGAATTGTCTCCTGTGTTGTTCAACCATATCCCTCTGTAGTATAAAAATCAGTCATTAAAAAGGTGTAGGCCCAATGTAGTTGCCACTTTAACAGAACATATTTTAGCTTTCAGAAAGACCAGTTAAACTAATTCTACTGGAGGTCTTCATGGTTTAAATGATACAAATACAGTTAAGACAATACAAAGTTTTTTTGGAATTTTGCTTTCCACGTCAATACTTTGTCTTCCTATATCTGTTATGATTTTAACTCTGAAATCATAAAGGCAAAATGATTTCAGAAAAGATACGTACATACAAATATTATCTCGAATATTTCCTTGTTTGTGGCAACCATGCATAGCAGGTTCCTCAGCCTCAGCACTGCCGACCTGTGCGGCCTGATGATTCTTTGCTGTCGGGGATCCTGTGCATTGTAGGATGTTCGGAGCATCTCTGGCCTCTGCTCATTCGACACTAGCAGTACATCCCAACTATGGCAATCAAAATTGTTTCCAGACGTGGCTAAAGTTGCTCCCTGGGGGTGCAAAATCACTCCAGGTTGAGACCACTGATGTATAGAAATAATTGCAGACTGCGCCCTCTGTTAATTTTTTCATAAAACAACTCTTTGTTTTTTACATCCAAACCACAGAGAAGATACGTATTTCTTAACACAACCTTTTTCTGCCAAGGTTTACTTGGGTAAATTTGAATTGTGTCTAAGGCGCAATGCAACAGTTTAAACAAAACAAAGCGTGGGACGAGTCTGTATGTAAATTCTAAGCAGAACTGACAAGCCATCAGAATCGTGTGGAGTTTCGAAAGCCTGTTGTGCAAGAAAAGGGAAGTGCGCCCCCGATGGTGCTGACTCTAACTACAGCCACGAACTGCACACGCAGCATCTTTACCAACCACTGCGATTATTCGGTGAGCAAGTAATTGCAATACTTCAAGTCTTTTGTAACCTGTGCATTTACTACTTATATGTAGATAGTTTACTGCCCTTTACTCACATCTTAGAAAATTGGATGGGACTTTGGGTTGACCGATAATAGCGTACAATTTTTTTTTCCTTTAAAATGATGAAAAAGAACTATCTTCATGCAGAATCCCTGATTTTTAGGAATGAATTACTGATATTAAGCAGAAGCTTATAATTCTATATGCCTTGGTTATTTCAAAATGTGTCTCATTTGATCATTTTGGTTGTCAGCCTCTGCCTTTGCCTCCTGCTTCAGACTTTCAAACTTCTTAAAAATGGGCTCTCTAATATTTCAATCTATGGACTCAGCCCAGAGGGCAGGAACTAGGCTTTTCCATGGAGAGGTGAAATGACAGAACCCTTTTGGGGGCATCTGTAAGCAGGGTGATATTCTTTGAGTGGAAATGGTATTTCCTGTTGCCTTCGACCTGCAGGAGGCCTCTCTTCCTTGAGTTTGGCAAGTCACATTTAGCACTTAGTATGTGCCAACACTGCTGTAAGTAAAATGAGGTATTCACTACCTCATTCACTTTGTCTTTCTGCCAGCATTACCATGCCGCCCTCCCAACAACCTTGAGAAGTAGGTTTTGATTATCATAACCATTTTGAAGACATAACTAAGCACTATAGTTACTGCTGGTAAGTGATGGGGTTGAAATTTGAACTTGGCTTTTTTGCTTCCATTTCCCATGCAACAATTCAGTGCGTATTAGTTTTCTATTGCTATGTAACTACCACAAATCTAGTGGCTTAAAACAGTA
This sequence comes from Micronycteris hirsuta, assembly GCA_004026765.1. Classification (NCBI taxonomy): domain Eukaryota; kingdom Metazoa; phylum Chordata; class Mammalia; order Chiroptera; family Phyllostomidae; genus Micronycteris; species Micronycteris hirsuta. The sequence goes on along the minus strand of PVJI01011367.1, from coordinate 1,033 downwards.
CACCTTCATTACCTTGCGTCTTTCGTGGCTCAGGAGTGAGGCATGGCTGAGTTGGATGCCTCTGCTCAGGACTTCACATGGCCGCAGTCAACGAGTCAACCAGGCTGCATTTTCACCTGGAGGCTCTACTGAGGAAAACCCACTCTTATGAACAGTCAGAGAGCTGACAGAATTTGTTTCCTTACGAGTGTATGAGTAAGGACTCTGGTTTTGCTGGCTGGAGGCAAGAGGCTGTCATCAGATCCCAGGGGTCCCCTCAATGCCTGGCCGCCTCACCTGGCTGCTTAGTTACTTCATCAGACCAGCAAGGAGATCTTGCAACAAGTTAGGTAAGATAGGAGCAAGGATTGGAGAGTTTGTGATAAAGATCTGAGTGTGTGTGGCTCAGTCACTGATTTTGGGTTACCGTTTTAGGGAAGTTGCATTTTTAAAAAAATTAAGAGTGAGAACCCACTCTTAATTCTTAAGAGTGAGAATGTGGAACATAATGTATATTCAAGATCTGCAATGTCTGCTTGGATTTGGTTGAAACCATTCACTCTTCTTGCCCTGAGTTCATTAGACCTTCCTGTTAGTGGTTGCTGCCTAACAGTTTTCCCAAAGGGAATGTGGTAGAGAGGCAAAGGGAGGAGTCGAGAACGACTCCCCAGTTTTTGTCTTTGGAAACCGAGTGGGTGGTTGTGTCATTTGTGAAAGGCAACCAGGTTGGGGGTTGGGGACAGCAGGAGAGTTGAGAATGAAATATGCAACTTTACTGCACCTTCTGTCAGTTTGGAATATTATTCCAGGTAATTCTTGATATAGTTCTCCAGCTATCCTGAAGAAACTTGCTGTTAACAGCAAAAACAAACAAATAAGAAATAGGTCCTGGGTAAAATATAATTTTATTGTGTTGCTCGATGTATGGGATAAAGAGGAATCTCAAAGTTTCTGCGCCCAAGCTTAAAATATTCACACTTGCACACACACTTAAAACTCACTCAAATAGGAGCTGAAACCTCAGAAGGGAGCAGCAATTGAGTTCCCTAATGTA